>CAXITT010000504.1:35040-47317 GCA_964033795.1 Lymnaea stagnalis | reverse complement strand
AAAGGGTGAGGGGGGGGGGTGTAAAGTCAAAAGTGGACAAAGGGGGAGGGGGGGGAAATAGCAAAAAATTGGTGGACGTCTTTTATGGATGGCCCCATATTTGAAAGGAAGAATTTGATCTGTTTAAAGAAAATAAGGATCATCGTTTGTATTCAGTCCTTTTTGTCAGCTTATATTGAGATAAAATATGGAATTTTGCGCACTTGATCCATCTCTGCCAACGCCGGACAAATGCAGAATTTCGTGTCTTGTCGAATGCAGAATTGTGTGTCTTGTCAAATGCAGAATTTTGTGTCTTTTCCTTGAAAAACATGAAAAACATATTTTTTGGGGGTTGGGGCTGAAAATTTGTTAGAATGTGTTATCATCGGTAAATAGTCTGTGTGCCAAATTTCAGCTCCATAGGATGACGGAAAGTGGGAAAATTAGCCTTCAAAAACTTTGCCACTAGGTATATATATAGCGGATTCGGTAATCGAGTAAATAAATTTAGGGATTACAAAAAGTTAGGAAGTTGTTACAAAAACAATTGACTATTTCAATTCGTTTTTTTTTTTTAAAAATAAAAATCATTAGGAAACTTCGTTGACTGAACCTTCAATCAAACTCTACTTAAATACAAAAAGCCAGGGACACATTTCTCAAAATGTCATGTGGGGGTGTGGGCCAAAGTGGATAATACAATCAATGTCAACATTTCATTTTCACACGGTTAAATATTAAACTATTTTTGGTATCCCACCAATAGGAAATGTATACGACGCATGAATGGCGTGTGTTCAGGTCCTCAAGAAGAAAAAAATAATAATAAAAAAGAAACACTAGCAAATTTCCCATAAAATCTATTTATGTATAGCAATCCACATAAAAACGAAAACTCCCATAGAACACTAGCAAATTTCCCATAAAATCTATTTATTTATAGCAGTCCACATAAAAACGGAAACTCCCATAGAACACTAGCAAATTTCCCATAAAATCTATTTATTTATAGCAGTCCACATAAGAACGAAAACTCCCATAGAAATACTCTTTTTTTTTGGAAAGAGGAATACCCGAATTCCTGTTTAAATATGAGGTAAACAGCAAATAACGCATTCGGCCTGCAGAGTCAAGACCAACATCGACTTGACGGTAAGTCTATTTATAAACTTGACGGTGTGTTATAGTATAGAGCATGAACCGGTCTGTGACCGTCGAAGCTTATCCTGGCGAGATGGCCTCGTAGCACACACACAGAGACACACACAAAAACGAAAGTTCACACACACATACACACACACACACACATATACACGCGCGCGCATACAGACACACAAACATCAACTCAGATAGTTTATGCACTGCGCATTCTTCTTCTATATTTTGAGGGCCCGCGATCAATGTATTGATCGTTCTGGCTCCTGTTCATGTGAATATCAGACGGATACCATCGGCTCGGTACTTTGACACATGTTAGACCGCAGTTTATGCCCCACATAACCTTACGTACGTTACCGTATTGTGTGGAGAGAGGGGGTATATGGTATATAATTTCCTCATATAAATTAATTCCAGAACGAACCAGAGGGCGAAAGATCGATTTTTGCCACAGGAGATCATTCCCCTGTAGCGAGGGTTCCATTTTTGAAACGACTACACCAAACTCCGGGGGCGTTTTGTCGTAATTCTCTGACTGTGCTGAAAGGGGGGAGCCCCATGATGTATATTATTTTATGCTGTGGTCAGCACTGGTCACAGGGCAGCTCTAGATGTGCGTCTGCAGAACTCATGGCCGGACACAGGGCAGTTCTAGCTGTGCGTCTGCACAACTCATGGCCGGACACAGGGCAGTTCTAGCTGTGCGCCTGTGTTTCTTGCTAACTATCCTATTTTTTCTCTTGTATTTGACTAAGTTTGCCTCATTTTACTTAACTGGCGTTTTCAGAGTTTGTTTGTTTGTGATTATTATTTTGTTGTTGTTTGGACTTCCTTCAACTCACATTTCCCTTGTCTCCTTACATCCCAGAGAGCTGACATTTTGAACACAATCTAATACATCGGTACATTGAGGTCAGGGGCGTCATTTTGGCTAGGGCACGGGGGGGGGGGATCCCCCTGACTTTGCAGAATTTATTTAATTTTCTACGTACAGTGGCGCCTCCAGTTATAAACAGTTTATAAATTAAAAAATATTGACCGTATCAAAATTCAGATTTTAAAAAAAAAAGGAAGAAAACCTTTGAAACAATGTTGCAATTTCAGAGCATGAAGTTGCATCGCCTGCAAAGACATAGACCACTTCAAGTTAAATAAAATCTTTTTTAAAATGTGTGCCATAGAAGGGCATTGGTAGAAATGACGAGCTAATTTGAACTACAACTACAAGATCATAAAAATTTAATAGCAAAATTTAAAAATAAATAAAAATAATAATAATACTATCTTCATCTGATTTAAAAGGCGTAAAAACTTTTTCACATAAAAGAATTGTCATGCTGACGGAATTAAAATTGAAAATTATTTGGACTTGGTACAATAAAATGAAGACGATATTCAGCCAGACACTGATGTACGTTTCTTGTTTAGCTTTAGCATTAATGCTTCTCTTTACCAAATTACCGTACTAATTTCTTTTAAAACTATAATTTTTTTTTTTTTAAAATGACACAATTTAAACATGTTTTAAAATAAATGGATACGTACAAAATGCTGTGGACTTAATGTGGGCTATGAAAAGCAAAACAACTTAAAGGAATACAATTTTCTGAAAAAAATTATTTGCACCGAAACCGGCTAATTCTTAGCGCTGGTCCCGAAAGTGCTGGAGCAAACTATCATCTCTCTAATTTGTTTTCCTCAGGGAGCACATTCTAGACATCATTTAAATAAAAATCCAACAATGCCTGTCTCAAAGGAGATTGACACATTCAAAGGGTGCGCTAAGGCAATGTTAGCGTGCGATCCTGACGTCACTGGCAGAGGGAGTTACGATCAAGAGACAGTGTCAACAACAGCGGTGAACCTGCATCGAAGGTAAAGAGTTGTCTGTATCTTTAGTTTTGTTTGCTTCAATCTATAACAGTGGTTCTTAACATAGGTTCGATCGAACCCCATGGGGTTCGGTGAGTCAGTCTCAGGGGTTCGGCGGAGGTCCAAAAAAAAAAAAATCAGAAAAAAAAAAATCATATTTTATTTTTTCTATTAAGAAGGGTTCGGTGAATGAAACTGGTGGGGTTCGGTACCTTCAAAAAGGTTAAGAACCCCTGATCTATAAGAAGGGGAGAGACTACGATCAGTTTGAACAATATGAAATACTAAGCAATGAGTAGGGAAATGAGAAAACAAAGCAATTAATGCATCGGTGAAAACTTTCTTCGGCAAACAGAAACTTACCGAAAAACCTCTAAATAAAAGGTTAAGAAGAATCTAGTCGAGAGAAAACTGAGAACGAGCTTATTAAATCTACTTTTTAAATCACAGTGGAAATATCGATTTTTGATGAACTAAATAGGCTGGTAAAAGAATAAAAACTCAAAGAAACCCAGCTAAGAAAAAAAAATGCTTTTTAAAAAGACGACCTACTTGGCATACTTGGTAAAGACCAATATAGCTTTGAGCATAGAAAGGGAAAAAAACAAAGAAAGCCTTTGAGGATATTCTCGTGGACTTTCGACATGACGAATCTTTCAACAATGAGCTATTTTTAGAAAGTAACTCATCATGATTCGCGACTCTCACGTCATAACCATGCATTTTTTTTGCTTCCTCTTTGTTCCACAGAAGGGTTCTCTCTGCTCCTTTAAAACATAAACTACAAATATCTCATAAAAGCTTTTGAGTAGATTAATGAGAAACCAACAGTTCGTGTCCATACATTAATTATGTGTTAAGATTTAGTTATGGTGTGACAAAAGACACATTCAAACGTTTTGACAAATGCCTTCATAATTGCAACAACAACAACAACAACAAAATTAATAATAATAATAACATTAACATAATTACAAAACAAAATATACATAATATATGTAAGTCCTTCCCATACCCAAAAAAGAAAAGAAAAGAAGAGAATGAGGATAGGCTCAAGTCCCTTACGTAACCAAAGATCAGAAGAACGTTCTTTCGATGTTTGATCCATAAAGTGGATGATTCTAACATACACTGAACTTGACAGTAGGCACCCATTATGTATACGTAAATCCCAACCCCCCCCCCCCCCCCCCAGATCTGTAAGCAAAAGTCACTCAGTGACAACGATTGTGGAAACTCCTTTGCCTACCCTTCCGTGTCGTGTCACGGGGAAATATAATCTACTCTGGGATGGATGCTTTGGCTCTCTGCCCGTTGGCGTTGGGTCTGCATAAGATATTTAAGGAATGCTTAGCAGTGGCTGACTAAGTCTGTATGTTATGTGTAACATTCTCAAGGGTCTAGCTAGACCTGCCAGCCGAATTTTTTTTTTAAATTTCGGCAGGCTGACATAATTTTTGGGCTGATATCCGGATTAGCCTGATTTCTCCGTAAATTAACATTTGTGGCTGATTACGAAATATTCGGCTGAAGCCTGGCCAATAATGAAGTAATAAAATTAAGCAATAAAATACTTTTACAATACTTCAGAAAATTGTTTATTATTTCAAACAATAGAAAAAAAACCAGTTGTATACGCTGTCCTACTAATACAGTGCATGAATGCATTCTAATCAGTCACTTTCTGTCATTCAATACCTGATACCTTAAAATGGAACGCCATGAAATTTAAGAAGGCAAAACCATTACGTTACGGCGACTCGTTCATTCTTCGGCGGATTTACGGCGGACGAAATACGGCGGCTATTGAATTTCTTTCAACCCAGTCAGAAACTGTTTGTTTTTGTTCGACCCATTCAGGAACTGTTTGGTTTTTTTTTTTTGTTCAACCCATTCAGGAACTGTTTGTTTTTTTTTGTTCAACCCATTCAAGAACTGTTTATTGTTTATGTAAAACAGTTTGTATCTAACTCAGGCATTCAACTAAAACGAAATAAAACTGTAGAGTTCCTTATCTGATTGTTAATTTCTTTCAACACAGTCAGAAATTGTTTGTTTTTGTCCGACCCATTCAGGAACTGTTTGGTTTTTTTTTTTTTGTTCAACCCATTCAGGAACTGTTTGTTTTTTTTGTTCAACCCATTCAAGAACTGTTTATTGTTTATGTAAAACAGTTTGTATCTAACTCAGGCATTCAACTAAAACGAAATAAGACTGTAGAGTTCCTTATCTGATTGTACAGTTCTTATTCTGGCAAAGGCAAACAAACTCTACCCGAGATCATTTGTCTGCTCTAACAAAATTAGCCTTAACCAAGAACCACATATCACCATTCAGAGGCGTATATGAACAACACGACATTTATTATCGTTGTTACTGTTAAACCCCCAATCAACCATAATGCCTAAAATAAATTCCCAATTTTAGCCCATTTTATTTTCAGGGACGCCTGTTCCCATTTGCGAACACACCTCTTTGTTTTGTTTTTTTTTCTTATCGCACGGCGCTGGTAATGGGAGTCATATATCTGCCACTATCAGCATTGACCTTTATCCTTATCCAAAGGCAATCCATATAACAATCCACCGACCGCCAAGTGGAACACATCGATTATTTATAACGATTGTGTCAGAGATTATTAAACCTATTGCGTCATTCCTGTTTTCTAAGAAAATGAAACTGAAAGTTACCTTGATAAGAAACGATAGTTGGGATTCTTAAACATTTTGCATAAATAATCAACTAACGCCTGCTCTTCGGGTCAGAATCTATAGTCATTTAATTGCTCTCCATGGTAAAAGAATAATATAAATGAATATTTTAAAGTTTTTTTGTTGTCTGAAGTAAGCGAACCCCCAAAAGTGCGTCCCCAAAGCATACATACATTATAGATATAATCTCTTATATTATATTTTGCTTCTGGTGTGTCCTGCTTCCTCTTGAAAACCACCCTTCAACAAACGCCACATGTTTTATATGAATAGCACGGAGTGAAAAGGAGGCTGCCATTCGTGGTGGGTGGACTGTTTAATCAATAAAGAGCTACAGGATGGAATGTAGGACTGTTTGTAGGACTATTGTTTGATGACCAGCAGGTATAGGGTAGAGCTGTCTTTAGGACTTTGTTTTAAGACCGGTGGGTAGAGAGTAGGACTTTCTGTAGGAATATTGTTTAAAGGCCGGTGAGTAGGGTGTAGGACTGTCTGTAGGACTATTGTTTAAAGGCCGGCATATATTATAGAAAAATGAGAAGTTAATTCTTTTTTTGTAACGCTTGGACCCACCGGGTATTTTCTCAAAATACCCGGACCCGGTGTAAAAACATCAGCACCCAGTTAAGCCCTAGTAATGTTTTATAAAAACCTAAAAGTGCTTCAAAGGGGGGGGGGGCAGGCGTGGTGGAAAGATTCGCAGCTCCTAGGAATGCCACTAAGCATAGTTCTAGCTTAATCTAATATCTTGTTTCAGAGACTAATACAAGTGGTAAGTGTAATATGTCGTCCTGTGGGCTTTGGGAAATCTTGTCTTACCAGAATTCCCAGTTTTAATGGTTAGGTTTCATACTTAAGAAACATGTGTGTACCGGGTTTTCTTGTACCGCTCTCTTCATTCTCAGTGTTTAGAATATGAATCGGAGATTCTAGGACAAACGACCTCTCACTTGTGGCGCACAAAGATTTGGTATGACCGTCTTGCTTAGAGCCTTCCCCTATTCTTTGGTACTATATACATTATACCTTGATCAATACTTTGATGCTATAGACTTTTGACCTTGACCGATACTTTGTTACCATATACCTTAAACACTGACCGATACACTGGTACTATAGACTTTAGACCTTGACCGATACTTTGGTACTATAGGCTCTAAAGTTTGATTATAATTTGGTAATAAAGGCTCTAGAGTTTGATCTATAATTTGGTACTATAGGCTCTAGAGTTTTGATCTATAATTTGGTACTATAGGCTCTAGAGTTTTGATCTATAATTTGGTACTATAGACCCTTGCTATTGACCCATACTTTGGTACTGTATACTCTAGAGTTTGGTACTATAGACTCTAGAGTTTGGTACTATAGACCCTAGACGTTGACCAATACTTTGGTACTATAGACTCTAGAGTTTGGTACTATAGACTCTAGAGTTTGGTACTATAGACCCTAGACGTTGACCAATACTTTGGTACTATAGACTCTAGAGTTTGCAGTAAAGAATTTCAACAATAAGTCCACCTCTTTGTGCAAGATTATAAAAGAAAGTTCACATTTCTAGCATCTCAAGAAACAAACTGACTGCATTTAACTGCTAATCTACATACAACTCGCCCTACATAAGATGCGGTGGATGTTCGGCTCGTTGAACACTAACACGCATATTCTGGTGAGGGTCTGAGATTACTCTCTTATGACCCCGGCTTGTAGAACACGAGAATGTTTGGCCGCAGTCCATCATAAAGACGGGTCTGGCGTGACGGAAATAAACTAGCTGGCCCGATGTGTTATGAGGCTGTACACTCTGAGTGGGTGCAGGTTTTGGCACATAAGGGGCCATGAACATGTTTGATAACTCCAAAATATGACTTTTTTTTTTTAAACCAAGCCCCTCTACTCCATGTAACGTCATATAACACTTCTATTGACCAACCCCCTGATATTATGTAACATGTCTAGCAACAACTCCCTCTAACCCCAACCCGGATAAAACTTCGCAAAATTTGTTTTGATAATTTTTATTTAAACAATTGTTTCCGGTAACCAAATGTTTGCCATACAAAAAAAAAAAAAAATAAAGTACACACACACACACATACACATGCACACACAAAGTCAAAACAAATAGGTCTAAATTTAAAGCAAAAAGACAGATTTCATTATTATTATAATTTTTTTTTTTTTTATTTTTTTTTTTACAAAATTGTGTTTATTATTGTAAAAAAAAAAAAACAACAACCAAACNTTTATCATTTCTCTTTAACCCCCCCCCCCCCCAATATAACACAATGTGAAAGAAAAAAATAATAAACCACCCTCCCCCTTCACGTTATACATAAGGTCACTAAATTAAGGAGGCCGGTAAATAGAAAAGTTCGATTTTTTTTATAAAAGAATCGATGAACGATCGTGCGTAAAAATACTTAAAATTAATCAGAGGCCTCAACTGTTGTTTTTTTCTAAGATGATTTAGCTTACATTTTTAACTCTTTCACGTGCTTTAACCAGAACCCTGCTCATGATCTGACCTTATTTGTTGAGTTCTACATAAGTACATGCGACGCAAGGGCGCTCTCGAAACCCTGACCTGCTTAATTAAGCCAGAAAACACGACAGAACATGAGCACATGTTAAGCGTTTGTTTACTTCGTTTCACCGCGTGACCGTATCAACATGTTGATACATTTGAACTAAAGTACCTCGAGTGCGATTACATATAGATGTTTACTCACGCTCACATGACCATGAAAGGGTCCTCAGTTTTTTTTAAAGTGTCCCAAACCCCACTGACCGACCCCTTTGTTCCCTTGTTACCAGTGGCGACGCCATCAGATTTAACATGGCGGGTCCCTTGCAGGTCTTAACAATATTTGACGGGTCCCAAATAAATGTATTAAAAATAAAATTTATTTATTAAGTAATATTTATTAATCTACTAACTTAACCCAAAGTTTACATACATTGTAGTTTACGCTTAATGAGCATATATACAATATTAGTAACTAATAAAAATTTACCAGGTCATTTGCCAGGTCCCAAGTTTTTTTTACCAGGTCCTGGGACCCGGCGGGACCTGGTGTAGCGTCGCCACTGCTTGTAACTATCTCCCTCTTAAGCGGAACCCCTGATTAATGAGTACAACGATTAAAAGATAGGTCGAAGTTCAAAACAAAGAGTACAGTGAAAAAAAGTGACAACAGACACAGCTCGTGACTCGCAGGATATCCTGATACCGAGAATACACCGAAGAACTAACATAAAATTTCCGAAAATTCGTATATTTATAGCTTGATTGTCGTCTCCAACTCATCTCTATTTTTACCCACACATTAAAAAAAAAAATATGATTCTTGGGGTTTTCCCAAACATTCACATGACGAGGTTGTAGTCGAAAAGCTAAAGAGAAACGATGAGTCAAAAGCACAACTATAACACAACCTGTACCATCAATAAAACAGTTTAAAAAAACAACAACAACAAACAATAACTGATAAATTCCTTTTTTATTTTCAGAATTTACATATGTCTACTTTTGACATTTGCTCTGTGTGTTGTGACTCTGGTGATTTCAGTTGTTGCTCTAACAACAACACGTAAAGATGTTGTAAGTATTATTGAAATTATACATTTAATTAACCATTATGATAATGTAGATCTCATGATACAATCTGATGATAGCACCAAAGTTGGGTCATATGGCAATACGGCGTGGTAGATACCTATATATATATATATATATATATGCATTAAGTAAAACTCAGTTCTACATTGCCGTGTGGCCCACAGGTGTAAAGTGCTGGTCGATGATGCGACGCAGTGATTGGATAAACTGTATCTTATCTTTATTGATTTACTACGGATAATTTTATACTGGTATACGCGAATACCACTCACCAGCCTAAGCCCATCAATGCACTCAGGCGGCCAAATACTGACCTACGTCCGTCAATGCAATCAGGGGGCCCAACACTTAACAAAGCCTATCAAATATCAATGCAATCAAGGGGCCCAGCACAGACGTACGCAAATCAATATATTCGGGGTGAACCAAGCACTGACCAAAGCCCATAAGTACAATCAAGGTGCCCAGCACTGACCTATGCCAATCAATGCAATCAGGGGGCCCAGCACTGACCTAAGCCCATCGCTGCAATCAGGGGGCCCAGCATTTACCTAAGCCCATCAATGTAATCAGGGGGCTCAGCTCTGACCGAAGCCCATCACTGCAATTAGGGGGCCCAGCACTTAACTAAGCCCATCACTGCAATCGGGGCCCAGCACTTAACTAAGCCCATCACTGTAATCAGGGGGCTCAGCTCTGACCGAAGCCCATCACTGAAATCAGGGGGCCCAGCACTGACCTAAGCCCATCACTGCAATCAGGGTCCCAGCACTTAACTAAGTCCATCACTGTAGTCAGGGGGCTCAGCTCTGACCTAAGACCATCACTGCAGTCAGGGGGCCCAGCTCTGAGCTAAGCCAATAAACTGCAATTAGGGGGCCCAGCACTTAACTAAGCCCATCACTGCAATCATAGGATCCAGCTTTGACATATGTCCCTCAATGCAATTAGAGGGCCTAGCTCTGACCTGAGTCCATCACTACAATCAAGGGGCCCAGCACTGACCTAAGCCCATCATTGCATTCAAGGGGCTCAGCACTGAACTAAGCCAATCAATGCAATCAGGGGGACCCAGCACTGACCTAAGCCCATCAGTACAATCAAACTGCCCAGCACTGACTTTAGCCTATCAATGTAATCAGGGGAACCAGCACTGACCAAAGCTCATCACTGAAATTAACGGGCCCAGCACTGACCTAAGCCCATCACTGCAATCAGGGGGACCCAGAACAGACCTAAACCCATCAGTGCATCAGGGGGCCCAGCTCGGTCCTAAGCCCATCACTGCAATCAGGGGCCCCAGCAATTAATTAAGCCCATCACTGCAATCAGGGGGCTCAGCTCTTACCTAAGCCCATCAGTGCTATCAGGGGGCCCAGCATTTACCTAATCCAATCAATGCAAGCAGGGGGCCCAGCTCTGACCTAAGTCAAGGGATCCAGGAAAATAAAATAGCCACACCACTTCAGTCGGAGATGCAGAACTCACCTAATTCCACGTTTTCAGTTGATGACCCAGCACCCGCCCTACCTCACCCCCTTAGCCTTGGGGGGGGGGGGGAGGCGTCCAGTGCAGATTTAACCTCATCACTTTCTTGGCAATGTCTCTTAAACCGATCCAGCCCTAAGCACAGGGTGTTATTATTTGTTGGTACTAGCGGACAGCACCAACGTTCGGTCATATGGCAATACGGCGTGGTAGATACCTCTCCGGTTTGGTCGTACTGACCTATGGCCTGGCGATGCTGACAGACAAATCAGACGTCAATATTATGTCCGATGCGATAAATGAAAAAGAAAAGAAGACATTTTTAGTTTACTTTGAGCTAAAAGAAGTGATGGTTATTCTGGTTGTGTTATCTCAAACTTCAACCTCGTCCCATCAATGGGATAACAGGATGTTTGCCCCTTTGGGGCTTCGTCTTCTTGGTCTCAATTCGTCGACGAAGAGAGAAGATGATAAGATAAGTTGTTGATTTATTTTTCAAATGATTTAATTGTCATGTATCCCCCAGACTTTGCCAGAAGCCCCACTGTCTGTCTGTGTTGAATGCAACAAGCTGATTAAAAACCCATACGATCTGTCTGAGCGCGACCTTCTCCTCGAGTCGCTGGAAAGAAAGACTGAAGACGGTGTCACGAAATGCTGCGCTTCCAACAGCCAACAGCTGTCTGCCTTGATCGAAATAGTAAGTACGTGCTACGGCTCCTATGTTTGTGGTCCAGCAAGGAAAGTAGGTACTTGGAACGTCAGTGGTCTAAGTATTAAGGAAAGAAATATTGGGGTTTGGGGAAGTTATGGAACTTTTCCAAAGGACTGTCGATAAAGTGTTTCAGTAAGGTACAAAATTCCAAACAAAAATAATGATGGTGACGATGTGTCCCCACTCACAGGAAATCTTTAAAAAGCAAAACAGCCACTTACATGCACCTCCTCACCCCAAACACCTTTCAAACACTCACTTATATTTTGGGATTATGCGAAACAAATATAATTAAGATTAGATTAATCATCTGTACAAAACAAATTCATTCGTTTATAAACATGCCAAGTTTTCATTTTTTTTTTAAATTATATTTTTTCATTATATTTTCTAAACAGTCGCTGAGGAAACAACAGACAAATAAAGGTAGGTCTTGTATGTAAGGATCATGGGCGCCCGCAGGTAGTGGCAAGGTGGGGCACTTGCCCCCCCCCCCCTGGATTGATTGGATAAAAATTTTTTAGACAAAAAATTTATTAAAGTAAAGAGAAAATAAAGAGAAAGTAACTAAGCTGATGTCCTGTCTGTTCGTTCACCATACAAATACGTACAGTAAATTAAAACTATATTAAAACATTACTAAAATTTTTTTGCCCCCCCCCCCTGGAAAGTTAATCGATTTTTTTGCCCCCCCCCCACCCCTAGAAAGTTTTCTGCGGGCGCCCATGG
>CAXITT010000504.1:14807-34692 GCA_964033795.1 Lymnaea stagnalis | reverse complement strand
ATACAAGCACAACAAGTGCACTGTTGAGTGGGCTCTTGATACAAGCACAACAAGTGCACTGTTGAGTGGGCTCTTGATACAAGCACAACAAGTGCACTGTTGAGTGGGCTCTTGATACAAGCACAACAAGTGCACTGTTGAGTGGGCTCTTGATACAAGCACAACAGGTGCACTGTTGAGTGGGCTCTTTATACAAGCACAACAAGTGCACTGTTGAGTGGGCTCTTGATACAAGCACAAACAGTGCACTGTTGCGTGGGCCCTTGATACAAGCACAACAAGTGCACTGTTGAGTCGGCTTCTTGAGCGATATAATCCCAAACAGAGCACTGTGATAGTGGTCAAAGGCTTGCTATTCTGGGACAAGAGAGATAAACCATGGCGAGGGGTGGGTGACGGGGGCTAGCAAAATAAATCCTCAGAGTCTGAAGGCAGCAAAGACTTGGACTGTGATTTATTAATATTTGTTTTCTTTACATTGGAAACGTACAAAAAAGAAGTTGTAATGGTAATAGTTTAAATTACAGCTGCCCAAGCTATTCCAGCAGAGAGGCATAGGAAGAAAATACCATATGTTATAGAATAGAAAATTAAAGAAGAAATCGTGGGAGAGAATGCTGGAAGACGTTACAATTTTAGTTGTTGGTGTGTGGAGATGACAATATATATATATATATATATATATTGATTGATTGATTGATAACATTTAAAATATATTTTCATACTTAATCTTGAATAGTCAACATATTGCTGTATTTTTAGAACCCCTTCCAGCGTACAACGTGTCAGACTTCAAATTCAGCCCGGCGTCTGCTCACAAACGTCTTTACCCCCCACAGAGTCCGTTTCCAGAAGTTAACTACCGTGACAGAGGTATGTCCTGACATGTTTCTGTCCTAACATGTTTCATTCCTCTGTTCCAATAATTAATTTTGTTACAGTTGGCTGATCCAGCCAGTCATTTCTGTTTGTTCCGCTAAACAAAGACGGATATTTTTGGTTTACCAAAAGCCTTGTCTCTCAAATCTGAACGTGTGTGTGTGTGTGGCAAATCCTCAATTTAGCTATTTCGCATAAGTTACGAAGTTAAAATCTCAAAGCGAATCAAGATAACCCAAATATAGTGTAACGTTGAGTCGTATTTAAAATAAGGGCAATAACTCTTAATACATGTCAACACGTTAATGCAAAGTATCTACATTTAATCTTTATATTCTTAACTACAGTTGGTCCATCTAAGATAGAATCTCTTTATGTGTAGAGCAAGGCAATGAGCGCAATCCCAAATCTGGCCATTTAAAGAAAAAAGTTTTAAATATTTTTTTTTTTAAATAGTGATAAGATGTCTTGATATTTCCTTACTATCAATCACTGGATATTTAAAATTAATGCTCTAACCAAGAAACACCTGCTTTACATTCCCATAAACCTCAGTTCTGTCTTTTGTACCATAATTTCATGTAGTCTTTGGATTCATAAGGTGAGAAGGCTGTAAGTAAGAATGATGTGGTTGGCACAAAATCTCTTGTATTTGATCATTTCTTGACAGTTCCAAGGTTTGAAAACATAAATGACTGATGGAGTGATATAGTTGGCATCTAATCTCTTGTAATGTGATCATTTCCTTGACAGTTCCAAGGTTTGACAACGGCACTGTCTACGTGCTTTTCAAGCATGACAAGTCCGCGCCTGACCCCCTGGTGGAGCACGACCGTGGGGTGGAGGTGCTGAACGATGGTTTGAGAATCGTTTATTCCGGCCTGTACTATGTGTACAGCAGCATACACTTCAGGCCCGAGTCAGCTCATCCGTGCAAGGACTTCCAATATCAGGTGAGCATTAATCTTTGTCAAAACCACACATTTTGTGAGCCTGTTTACAGGTGATTATTTGTATTGTTTTAATCTCGGTGTACAGACGTGGCTGTACCAAGCAGTTTATCGAAGGTTTTTAAAAAATAATGCCTGCTTCATAGCTATAAAAAAAAAAAAAATTAAATTATTTTTTTTCAAATTGCTGTGGGCTAGCTAAGATAGGCAATAAAATGACATGCTTCTGTATGCACCTGATTTAATGTCAATGTGTTGTTTATTTTTATATCTTAATTAATTCATTTCTTGTAGTGTAACCCTTCTGTTACTCTTTTAGTGTAACTGATGAACTGTGAATCATGTACTGTAACTCACGCACTGTTAATCATGTACTCTAACTCTTGATCTGTAACTCGTGTATGGTGTAACTCGTGTACTGTGAATCATGTACTGTAACTCACGCACTGTTAATCATGTACTCTAACTCTTGATCTGTAACTCGTGTATAGTGTAACTCGTGTACTGTGAATCATGTACTGTAACTCACGCACTGTTAATCATGTACTCTAACTCTTGATCTGTAACTCGTGTATAGTGTAACTCGTGTACTGTGAATCATGTACTGTAACTCACGCACTGTTAATCATGTACTCTAACTCTTGATCTGTAACTCGTGTATGGTGTAACTCGTGTACTGTGAATCATGTACTGTAACTTACGCACTGTTAATCATGTACTCTAACTTTTGATCTGTAACTCGTGTATGGTGTAACTCGTGTACTGTGAATCATGTACTGTAACTCGTGTACTGTGAATCATGTACTATAATTCATGTACTGTGAATCATGTACGGTAATTCATGTACAGTGACTAATGTTCAGTGACTCATGTACTGTAACACTTGTACTTTGAATCATGTACCGTAACTCATGCACCGTAACTCCTGCAGACGTGGGCGCACTATGTTGAAAAGATTACCCCTAACGACCCAGCCAAAACCGGATGTCTTCTAAAGACGGTCCACACGTGCTGTGACGAGTGCACTATGGACGAAGAAACCAGTTACGTTGGTGAGTAGCAAACACGTGCAGAATTTATGTCATCATAAACACATTTACACATATGTTTAACATTTATAGATGTTAATGATTTGTTCGTGTTTTTGGGGTGGAAATCATGTGTGTAGCTTTCGCTGTGTGCTTTGTATTTTTGACGTCTTTGGGGCATAAGAAGTGTGTTTTTTATCGTTGTTATGCATGCATTTGGTAGCAAGTTGTAGAGAGAAAGCGGGGGAATTAAGACACACTGGTTTTAAATAAAGAGCCGTATGTCATATTGATCATTTGATTGTTTAATAATTATCCTAGAAAACGAAGCTATTGAACTACTTATTCCACTTAGCAGTTCGTAATAGGAGATAGTAATGGGATCCTTGTTCTTTTCCTACAACCCCCCTCCCCCAATGTGTTAGCCAAGACAGTCTAGCAGAGATTCCCAAACGCAGTCATTAAACTTTTTGCATCGGGAAACATTGACTGATGATATTTGTCCATCTTCAAACTTGACATTATGGTACAAAATTTCTGGAACATTTGATATCGTGATTGTATGTCGCTTCATGCTTCTATGAAATAGACCAGGCCAGCAGAACTGCGAAGTAACGAAATATTCTTTATTATGATTATTTTCTCAATAGTTCCCCCCCCCCCTCCCCCTATGCTATTATCTTTCGGCACGCACAAGTTTTTCATAAAGTATACACGGCCCGCCTTACATTTTGAGTTGTGCAGGCCTGGTGTAGACCCCATTAACTGTTGTAGATAAGAACCCCATTGGTGACCCACATCAAGTACTGGTATTGTAATTTGCTGGCAAAAGCATAGGAAATCTAGGCGACCAACTAGGGGCCCCAAAAATCCTAAGAACGGCCCTGCTGATTGGGCTAGAATCGAAGTTATATTTTCTCTGTTGTTGACACCAAACATGGCCTCTCTAATTACCCAAACAATAGCGCAAAGCCTTTTGTATCACATTTTCTTAGCCTTTAAAAAAAACAAATCTTTCCATTTTTCTTCTACAGGAGGAACATTTGAACTTGAAGCCGGTGACGTAGTGCGCATCCTGGTCTCAGGGCACGGACTCGTCTACTTCCGGCAGCAGACAAGTTTCGCTGGGCTCGTCATGATGGGTTTGGCCAACCCTGGCCCTGGCCATCAATGAAACACGAACAGAAACGTTTGAAACTTCGCATATTTGTCTTAGGATCAGTTCATGCTATCCAGATTGAAAGCATGCGTGCGGTGCAATATCCGTGTGAAGCCTTGTCACAACTTTCAAATCTCTAATTGATCAAATGATGATGCTATTCACATTGTTTAGTGCCGGTATTATTACGCGACCTCCATAGCATTTGTGCAAAAATCAAAATAATAATTTGTCATTCGCGAACAAGTTTACACCGACTACAGTTAAGTTATCGAAACAGATAAGAATTAAAACTTAGAAAAAAAAAATAATTATTTAGATAAATGAGAAAAATTAGGCAATAAATGGGGACAGGGCATGATGTGTATGAAAGCTATTTATAATTCAGCTAATTAATATTACTAATAATAACTATAAAGTATAAAGCGTATTCTATACTATTTATACACACATTATAATAGCTAGAACTTAGAAGCATATAATTATCATCTGGTTATGACTAATAGTTACTTCTGCTATAACGGCTAGCCTCTGCGACTGCATCATCTACTATCTTGGGGCACAAATCTCCCATCCATGTCAACCTGCAGAAGAACCAACCCCCAAGCCAGCCAGCATCCATCCAGTTTGTGATCGTAGTTTATTTCCTTTACAATCCATTACCTTTATGTCTTTCACGTAACACGATACCAGCAACCTTTTACGTTTTATAGGAATGCCATTGGGCTGCGCTCAAATGAAATCTTGTCATTGATTGTTTTCATTTGTTGACCCAGGTGAATCTCATTAATGCTAATGTCATGGTTTATGTACGATGCGTATTTTGTCAATGTATACCAGTGGTTCACAAATTGTGCTCTGCAGCTTCCCCGAAAGGGCGCCTTGATTTATATTAATCAATTTTTAAAAAAAAATCACGAAAACAAATTCATGTCCCAATTCAGTGCCACCGGACGCGACATGTAGCGCCAAATTCAATCAGGATTAATGTGTCCAGATTTTTACAAAAATATGAGGCATCCAAGATATACGCTTCAATCCCACTAACTGAAATTAGCTGACTTGGTTCATCTACATGTGAGTGATCTTAAAAGCATGCTTCATTTATTTATACTTTGTCCCACCCCTTTTACAACTTTTGGGAAAGATATCATTTAGGTTTAAAAATAATCTTTTTTGTTGTTAGCAATTTCCTGGGCAGGATTTGACAGAGCACGCACGCCCTGGGGAGAACCCTCGTTTCAGCAAGAGCGCTGACAGTCGATCACGTTTTGGAACCACTGCTCTATCAAATAGTTCATACAATTAACAAAAGCCAGTACTAATTTAAATTCGTTGAAATTGTGTCTGTCTGTGTGTGTTTTTTTAATTCTTATTTGTGTGGACCATTTGAAAAATGAAATCTGTTTTACATAAAATCAAAATTTTGAATGTCAGATTTTATTAACAAATATTATAATTTTATATTTATTATATGTATTAATCAAAATGTAATTATTATTATTTAGGAGAGGGCTAACTTACTTTGAAAAGACTCGTACTGTACATTTTCCGGAAATTTTTGTTAAGTTTAAAGAGAACAGCTGGGGTTGTAAAGTTTGTGATATTGACTAAGAGTGGAGACGTATCAAAATGTGTGATATTGACTAAGAGTGGAGACGTATCAAAATGTGTGATATTGACTAAGAGTGGAGACGTATCAAAATGTGTGATATTGACTAAGAGTGGAGACGTATCAAAATGTGTGATATTTACTAAGAGTTGGCGACGTATCATTGGACGTTATAAAAAATGTGAAATCTTAATTAGACCTACTTCTATTCTAACTTTATTTAATACATACACATAATATATATATTATTTAAATAAAACTCCAATTCACAACTGCACAGCCATCAGACCATGACATATTCCAATTATTTTTGGTTAGCTCTAGTCCCCTTATTTATTCAAGTTACAAATTAAAATTGTATCTTTTAAAATTATAACTAAATTTTTTTTCAATGTATAAGTCGTTTCCCTTCGCTTGTGCGTCCATACAAAGGGAGCTTAGCTCCACTAAAAAGTAAAACTAACATTATCAGCTCTTAAACAAATAAATTATCCTTCCATGTGTAAGCAAGAATCAGTATGTATTTATATTACTTAAGTTGTGTGTGTGTGTGTGTGTGGGGGGGGGGGTTGCATAGGGGTTCGGGGCCATACTCCAATGAATGTACGTCAAGTCATTTGGGAAACTGTCCTCAACTTGTCTTCTGAAAAAAAGTATCTATTTTAAAGTGAATTTTTGTTTCGTAATAATGATTTTTTTTTTTTTAAATGAATACCGGTGATTAAAAATTTTCATCTGTGATAAGTTTTTTATCAAAATTATTCTAAGTCATGTATAAAACGGTATTATTTTTTATGATGTAGTGATGACGGCATGAAACCACAACATATTTATTTATATTTGGTGCACTTCATAAAATAATAAACTACTTGATGCACAAATTGTTTTGTGTTTTTAAACTACATTGTGTTTTCTACTGCATTTTCAATCACATGTTTTGTTGAAGAAATCTGTTTCGCGTTTTAAATATTTTAAGACCTAATAATTATTTTTTTGCTTCCCTTTTGAAATGCGTTGTTGAAAGCCTAGACCTCGTTTCTCGTTTAAGAACATCCATCATGCAATAGAAATGACATCTGTCATTGCAATATAAATGACATGTGTCATTGCAATATAAATTACTTGCGTCATTGCAATATAAATGATATCCGTCATTTCAATATAAATGACGTGTGTCATTGCATATAAATTACTTGCGTCATTGCAATATAAATTACTTGCGTCATTGCAATATAAATTACTTGCATCATTGCAATATAAATTACTTGCGTCATTGCAATATAAATGATATACGCCATTGCAATATAAATGACTTGTGTCATTGCAATATAAATTACTTGCTTCATTGCAATATAAATGATGTCCGTCATTGCATTATAAATGAAATGTGTAATTGCAATATAAATGATGTCCGTCGTTGCAATATAAATGACATGTGTCATTGTAATATAAATGACACGAGTCATTGCAATATAAATGATATGTGTCATTGCAATATAAAAGGCATGGGTCATTGTAATATGAATGGTAAAAAAACGATCAAATGATTCACTTTTAATTTGTATTTTTCCCTTGCCGTGCTGCAGGCTGACATTGAGGGGGCCTTGAATAAAGTCATAAGAACGAGCCAAATGAGTCTGTGCACTTTGAGTGTAGGGTGCTTCTTGCACGTTCCTCCCTTGGATCACTATAGCTCCACCATGCTGTGCTACTTAGTCAGTATTGGCTAACTAGCTCCACCCTGCTGTGTTACGTAGTCAGCATCGGCCTACTATAGCTCCACCCTGCTGTGTTACGTAGTCAGCATTGGACCACTATAGCTCCACCCTGCTGTGCTACGTAGTTAGCATTGGCCCACTATAGCTCCACCCTGCTGTGCTACTTAGTCAGCATTGGCTCACTATAGCTCCACCCTGCTGTGCTACTAAGTCAGCATTGGCTCACTATAGCTCCACCCTGCTGTGCTACTAAGTCAGCATTGGCTCACTATAGCTCCACCCTGCTGTGCTACTTAGTCAGCATTGGCTCACTATAGCTCCACCCTGCTGTGCTACTTAGTCAGCATTGGCTCACCATAGCTCCACCCTGCTGTGCTACTTAGTCAGCATTGGCTCACTATAGCTCCACCCTGCTGTGCTACTTAGTCAGCATTGGCTCACTATAGCTCCACCCTGCTGTGCTACTTAGTCAGCATTGGCTCACTATAGCTCCACCCTGCTGTGCTACTTAGTCAGCATTGGCTCACTATAGCTCCACCCTGCTGTGCTACTTAGTCAGCATTGGCTCCCTATAGCTCCACCCTGCTGTGCTACTAAGTCAGCATTGGCTCACTATAGCTCCACCCTGCTGTGCTACTAAGTCAGCATTGGCTCACTATAGCTCCACCCTGCTGTGCTACTTAGCTAGTAAATGGAACTAACTAACTAACTTAAGAAAATCAGCGAACACCGAGCCTTGAGGCTCATATGGTCCTCCCCAACGCACCACCCCGCCAACCAAACCGGCCAAACCTATAGAAGGTTATAATATGGCCTAACTGCAGTTCAAAATTTTACTTTTAAGAAATATACAAGCAAGCACCCAACTTCTAGCTCTACAGATGCATTTATACAGCACCCAGATGGGAGTCCTCGAGCAGAGGAGATCTCATGACCGGGGAGGGGGGGGAGGATAAATAGCACAAGCTTCGATTTTGGACTCAAAGCAACACTCGTGGCCCTGAATCAAGTGCGATGCCGATTAACTAGGAGAACGATTTCCCAGAGCCATATGTAGTCTTTCCTGGCTCACATCTTGGTCTCGAACTAAGGGGGAAAAGTGCTCTATAAGTCTAAACTAAAAACAAAAAGATTACCACTGTTCTGGAAACAGTGGACGACTGCCGGGTCAAAGGAGGCACTGTATATATAGTCTATCGGTGGATTCCAAGCCACGTTGGCAACACGGAGAATGAGCGAGGGCAAGTTTCGTCCAACATAACTGTTGTGTCGGCCAAGTTGTCTAGTAATAGGGCAGTGCCTTCTTAAGGCATTGGCCCAGTGGGCACTGGCCAAGGGCCCGCGCTTGTGGGGAGGCCCCACGTTTCCAGGATACTTACTCTTGTAGATGCATCATGCTTTACATATTTTTTAATGAATGGTAATAGATTTTGACAATTAAATAGGATTTAAAATTCCCAATTTCACAATTTTAACCCACGATTATATATCAGCCCATTCCGAAATTAATATTATAAATGCAAATCAAAGTTGGACAATTTTAAAGCTTTTAAAGGGGAATAGCTCTCGTCAGATATGAATCGAAAAAAAAAAAGGTACGATTCAACGTCGCAGTACAATGAGACAAAAACGTTTGAACTGGCTTTCAACTGTGCATGGAAAATGACATCCTTAAGTCCATTGAATTTAAATCTAAACCAATAATAAAAAACAATGCTCTGCAAACAAAATTAGAATACAATAATATAATAATGTATGAGCTGTAAATTTTTATATTTTAAAATTATAATAGTATATTATATTGTAATACAAAATAAAAGTTACATTGTAGTGTAAAAAATGTTGTCTTGTATTGTGTACAACATTAAAATGTTCATTTCAATTTTTCAGCTCTTTGCGTACTGATTAATTCAAATAATGATTAATCTATCAGTGTTCAAACGCAATGTACAAGTTCATCATATCATCTAAGCCTTCTGACTATTTTCATGTCAACTAAGACTATTTTCAGCATTTAATTAGTATTACTATTAGTACTATTAGGTCCTAGTCCCTCCCTATTATAACTCAGACATTTATATACCGTAGTCTAAGTTAAGTTAATAGAATATATAGGCTTATAGGTCTATAGTCTTATATTTATAAGCCAACTCTAGGCTCATAATAATAAATAGTACTACTCGAAGTTCATGAAAAAATATAACTTTAAAATGTACCTTATTATAAGCTGAGATTTTCACTGAAGTGTTGTAAACCGTCTTTTTCTTCATCTGCCTCTGCCTTCACTGTAAACCAGGGGTCTCAAACTCAAATCATCCGGGGGCCACAGGAGGTGAGACTGGGCCACATCATGTAAAAAAAAACAAAACAAATTCAATAAAGTACACTAAGGGTTGTCAAAAACTAGGCTTCACTTTCTTCCTCATACTGCTCGTTGCCAGAGACCTGGCAGCGCTTCTTTTTACACAGCTGAACAACTTTGGCTTGAGTGAGGAAGCAACTGAAACCCTCAGTATAGCTTGAAGATGCTCATCAGTAAGCTTTTACCCGAACTTTGACTTGTTAAATGTCATAGTGGGAAAATAGATTTTCAAGCAGATAAGTACTCCCAAAAAGTCACATGATCCGATTGAGCAACCTCGAAATCTAAGTGAAGGTGGAGGGCTTTGCTCTCATAAATTGACCATGCGCTACTGTTTCTCCATTCAGTCCCTGAAATTAGAATTGCACTGAAGATCAATCAGCTCCATTTGAAGATATAGGGAAAGGGGGGGGGGCATCTTTCACATTAAAGGAGAAAGGATCAGTAAGAAGGTGAAAAGTGTCTCTGTGTGATTTGAAGTCAAAATACATGTCATCAAATTCTTCCTGTAGATGTGCAATAGCAACTACTGAATGGTGTGCCCGAATCCATGAATACTTTTCATGTTGGGGAAAGGCAAAGGTTTCTCTAAGAACCCTAACACAAGTTTTGTGTAGAATGCCCTGACATTGTCAAAGGCAACACGGACAAGTTGCCCCTGTTCTTGTTAATTCTTGTAGAGTACATTCAGCTCCTGTGTAAGGTCAACAAGAAAAGCCAAGTCCATGAGCCATTTGGGATCACTTAGTCCATGAGCCATTTGAGATCACTTAGTCCATGAGTCACTTGGGATCACTTAGTCCATGAGTCACTTGGGATCACTTAGTCCATGAGCCATTTGGGATCACTTAGTCCATGAGCTATTTGGGATCACTTAGTCCATGGGCCATTTGGGATCACTTAGTCCATGAGCCATTTGGGATCACTTAGTCCATGAGCCATTTGGGATCACTTAGTCCATGAGCCATTTGGGATCACTTAGTCCATGAGCCATTTGGGATCACTTAGTCCATGAGCCATTTGGGATCACTTAGTGCATGAGTCACTTGGGATCACTTAGTCCATGAGTCACTTGGGATCACTTAGTCCATGAGCCATTTGGGACACTTAGTCCACGAGCTATTTGGGATCACTTAGTCCATGGGCTATTTGGGATCACTTAGTCCATGAGCCATTTGGGATCACTTAGTCCATAAGCCATTTGGGATCACTTAGTCCATGAGCCATTTGGGATCACTTAGTCCATGAGCCATTTGGGATCACTTAGTCCATGAGCCATTTGGGATCACTTAGTCCATGAGCCATTTGGGATCACTTAGTCCATGAGCCATTTGGGATCACTTAGTCCAGGAAGAAGCACCCCAACATCTCCATGAAGGCTTCAAATGCTAAAATGTCTAAAGACAGAAGGCAGGAGCAGGCAGCATCGATGAATTATTGATGTGAAGGAAGATGCTATTGTAGGGAGAATGACTTTTGATTTGTTTTTTTAATAGTAGAAATGGCCTTTTTGACTAACCCTATTTTGAAATGGAACCAGGCTGAAATGCTTGGAATTTCCCTCAATCATTTACAGTAAGGGGAAATTTTAATAGGGATTCTTTGATACTGTGTCAGATTGTTACGATTTACACAATTATGGTTGTGCATTAACAACAAACTGAGTTTTATAACTTTTCTTAAAACCTCTCGTTGGCATTGTTTGTCTCATAAATGATATAAAATAAAAACGTTAAGTCCGATTTTAAAACGGTTAAACCATTATAATCAACGTCCTAATCTATAAAATCACAATAAAAATCAGAATTAGATTTGTAAACTTACTTCTTCAGTTTAACTAACATAAACTACCACAAATGACATCCGAATAGCATGTAGTCAAAGTGGAACCGGATACGCATCGCCGCTATTCGGACCTGGGTCCCATTAAACTGAATTATTCTGATGTTTTAGTCTGAAGAATTACGTTTACGAACATATATATAGTCCATTCAATTATCTTTCATTTGATACCTCATTTTGTCTTACAACCCTAACAATAATATTTTTAATTTTTTTTTAATCCCAACCACTCACTTCTGGTACCCGGGTACGAATAGCCACATCCTTGTAAGGCAATATTCTAACTTTATTATTTTTCGATTCATATCTGGGAGATGTAAAACGTGTTGACGAGAGTTATTCCCCTTTAAACGTTTAAAAAGTATCCAAATTGTGATTCGCATTTATAATATTAATTTTGGAACGTGCCGATAAAATCGTGGGTTAAAATTGGGAAAAGTGCTGTCCACTGATTTTTAAATAAAATTTAATTGCCAAAACTTTTCAATATTCATGAACAATATTTGCAGCATAAGGCCTTTATAAGAGTGAGTCTCCTAGAAGCAAGGGGCCCCCTAGAAGCAAGTGTCCACTGTGCCCATGCCATAAGAATAAGACGGCACTGTTGCGAATGAAATGACAACAAATTCTATCGAATTTTCAGACCAATCTCCAAATATCAGGCTTTCCTGTTTTTCAAGGGGAAGGTGAAGGAAATGTTAATGTGATGACGCTGATTTCACGAAATAAAATTCCGATACCTGCGCTAAATGAAATTCTTTTTAAAAAATAGATATATATATATTACAAAAGAGCATTTTGGAACGCCGCTCCCATGCGTTCCTGCACGACTGGAGCCCTAAGGGCTGAGTGGGAGCTAAAATTTATAGCCTACTACACATACATTTGGTTTAAAATAGGATTTATAAAACAAAAAACATAATTGCCCCCCCCCCCCAAAAAAAAAAAAAAAAAAAAAAAAAAAAAAAAAAAAAATTTTGGTTTAAAAAAGGATTAAAAAAAAAAAAAAAAAAATTGCCCCCCCCCCCCCAAAAAAAAAAACATTAAAAAAAAAAAACAAGAAAAAAACCCCACACACATACAATATGATAAAAAGAATGTTTTAACATTCGAATTTTTGATAGAGTTCAATCTCATCGGAAAGTTCCGGCGAAGCTATATTTAGCCCATGCTATTCATTAGTTTAAAGAACAATTTCATGGCCAAGAAATTGTTTCATTTAAGCCAGCTTTAAATTGGGGTTGTGAATTAATTAATCGTTCATTTTCTTCATGTTTTTTAAAATAACTTTTCTAGAAGATCAGATCGAACTTCAAAGCTTACCGTATCTCAACTATTTTACTAGTGCATAGGCAGGGCATGGGACCAACATTATATTATGTTATTGTGAGGACTACATAATATTCTTTCCAAGGAAACGCTGACTTTGAAATCCTCTTTCTATTTCAAGCGGAGAAACCCAAACATCGTTTTCAAATTCGTTAATTCTAGATAGACATACAGTACTTATAAAAATGATATTATAGTTCCATAGAAGAAAGTGAAATAGCTTTAACTTATAAACAAATAACAAGTTGCACATTTTAATTTTAAGTTTGAAATCGAAGGCTATATAATATATACTATATACCCTATATATATAGTGTAGGCTATATAGGTCTACATAAATAAATCTTCTTAGACTTAAGTAAGTGAGAATGATAGAATGTGTCATAATTCATAATGATAATCATAATGGTATAATTATATATTTCAATTAAATAATTTTAAAAATTCATTTCATTAATTTATTACTATTACTAGGTAAATGTACAATTACGTTTGTCATTGTGAAAAAAATTGTTTAAATAAGACATTTTATTATAATTTTATAATTCCTAGATTTACCAAATGTTTTTTTGCTACTGTTGATAAAATGTGAGATTTTAGTGTAGGCCTAAATAAATATTGTGAGGGTTCTTCAACTATTAAAATTAATTTTAGTTATGTTTTCTCAACTGTCAAGCTGCTTATCTTTTATTTTTTCCCCAAAAACATTACTATTACTTCACAGGATGTCCAATAAAGTTCAGGATCCTCTTAGCATTGAAGGCCAACAGGAAGTCTTGAGTGGGAAACATGCCTATGATTATAAAATTAAGGATCCTCTAAGCATTGAATGCCAAATAATAGTCTTGAGTGGTAAGGATGCATATGATAATAGTTCTGTGAGTTCTGGATCATCACAAGACTCACAAGACAGTAGGACAGGCCTACTGGGCAATGTGTCCCCACGGCCAAAAGCACCACAAAACAAGAATCTCCTATGGTAAATTAAAATTTTAAGTTTTAGTGTTTATGTGATCAGCTGATCTTTCAAATAAAGTTGACTAATTTATAACAAACATAATAATAACAGGTTATACATTTTAATTTCTAAGACTTTTCAAATATCTGTGGTTTTGAATGGGTGAGTGATTGGTTCCTGTAGCCTGGTTTTATTTTAGTCACATTTTATATGAACTGTTTCAATTATTTCGATAACATAGCTCAAAAGAATCAACACCATTTACAAGTGGCTTTAAATTACACATATACTAAATTTAAATACGTTTACATAATATATGAAAATTACATTTACAACTAATCGTCTATGCGGTTCACGTTTACATAAAAGCTGATATTAGTAGTATTGATGCCCCTTATCAAGATAACATATACAAGAAAATGTGACATTCCACTAGCTCTAGTTCAACATTGGGGTACGTATTTCCTTTCACAGGCTGGTGACAGTGATTTCTCTGATCTCCATCGTTCTCTGTATTATTGTTGTCAGCATCAGTATCATAGCTCTGAACTTGGAGGTGCAGCTTGGAGTAAGTCTTCAAGGGTTTATTCAACAGTACACTCGGTTGTGAAGTGAGAGAGAGGGGGGGGGGAAGGGGGATTCAGAATTTTGTGAAGTGGTATTTATAAAGGGATAAAGGATGTATGATGTGGGGGGGGGGGGGGGGGGAGGTCTGACATATTACAAAGCAGAGTGCTGATGAGGAGTAGGGAGGGGTAAAAACATTAGCCAAAACTGTGTGATGTCATCTATGAATTCTTCTTGCAGTAGTTTGTAAACCAACTTTGTGTGAAATTTTGATTATTTTAACTTTAGATTGAGGAATCTGCATCAAAGCCCCCTGTGATTTGCATTGAATGCATCAAGATAATAAAGAACCCATACGACTTGTCTGAGGCAGATCCACTGATGGATTCCCTGGACAAGGTCTTTGAGGATGGTGTGGAGAAATGTTGTGCTCACAACAACTCACAGTTGTCTGCCTTGATTGAAATGGTGGGTAACAAAGCTGTAAATGTAATTGTACAGGTCAGATAAGATATTTATAGTCTAAGGCAGCGGTTCTCAACCCTTTTAATGCCACTAACCATTAATACAGTTCCTCATGTTGTGACAACCCCCAACTACAAAATTATTTTCTTGGATACTGCATAACTGTAGAGTATGTGTCTTCTTCTTTATTTTGAGGGCCCACGATCAATGAATTGATCATTCTGGCTCCTATGTTTCAGAGGGGTTTGCGATGTTACTGTGCATGGGTTTCAATGGGATGCTTCACTAGTTGCAAGGGCGACTCAGCAGTGGTGTTATGAACTGGGGGTTGGAATGTGTGTTTTCCAATGGTCTTAGGCGACCCCTAGGAAACGGTCGTTTGACCCCTAAAGGGGTCACAACCCACAGGTTGAGAACCACTGGTCTAAGGAGTTGAACTAATAGTAGGCTGGAGAAAAATATGTGTTTTGTGGGGGACAAATTTTAATTTGTTGATTGTTGTATACAAGAGATGTTTTGAGCAAACAAAAATGTTAAAAATCCATGTATCACAACATTCTTCATCATGGGAACAAATTCATTTCAAACTATGTCTATTTTCTTTATTTTATTTAGTAATTAATATTTACTTTGAAGCAATCAAAGGATTCATAATTTAAGAAAGGAAAGATAATTGTAACATTGTTTTATTTACTGTACCAAGTTATGCAAGTTGTCAAGCACACATTTTAAAAAATCAAATCTTTTTTGTTTGATCATCAGAGCATGCGACTGCAAAGGGTTAATACTGGTAAAGTACTTATTAGCCTTTTCATCATTTTTATTAAAAGTTTAAAAAAAATAGTGTTATATAGTATTATGTATGTAGCAAGAGCTATGATGTTAAATTATTTTTCAATGTTTATTTCTCTGTATGTTCAGTTAGATTCTTCAAAGCAAAAGTAATATTAATTTAAAAAAACAACTTTTCTTTTGGTTTAAAAAAAAGGCAGTAGTATCTTTTCTTTTTTCATGTAAAATAAAAGAGAAAAAAGAAATGAGTTTATGGTAGCCCCTGAGAAAATTACAAAAACTCAAATGTTGATAATTTGATTCACATAAGAGCCTTTATGAATAAATTGTAATTAGAAATGGTCGTAAATTTTTTTATTTAAAATGCCATTAACCACTTTACATTTAACACATAATACTACATGTATGATACATGTATTTTCAGCTCCCTTACCAGATTTCAATGTTTCTGATTTCAAGTTCAGTCCAGTGTCTGCTCACAAACGTCTGTACCCTCCGAAAAATCCATTTCCAGAGGTTAATTACAGAAAAAGAGGTATTATGGAAATGTATTTTATTTCTATAATAATTAAATTATTAAATATGAAACTGCAATATCATTTTCTGAACCTATAATTCTTTTACTCAATTTATATCTCTAATAATAATTGTTGAAAAATTTATTCAACAATTTTCTACTTAATATTTTAACTTAAACATTTTAGTTCTAGTCTAGTTTTGATTGCATATTTTGTTTTGGAAAGTCCTTGAGATTTTGCTGTTCCCCAAAATTTACTTCTTCGTTTATGATGTGTGTTTTGTTTTAAATTCCTAATTGTATAAAGTTTATTATAAGTTTTATCTCAGCTTTAAAAGGATAAATAACACACAACTTTTCTTTTACGGTAGTTCCAAGGTTTGAAAATAGCAGTGTCCATGTACTTTTCAAATATGAAAAAAGCACGTCAGATCCTTTACTGGAGCATAAACATGGCGTTGAGGTTTTGAACGATGGTTTGAGAATAGTTTATTCAGGTGCATATTATGTGTATAGCAGCATACACTTCAGACCTGAGTCAGCTCACCCTTGCAAGAGCTTCTTATACACAGTAAGTTTTAATAAGTATTTATGAAAGAAAATATGTTCAAGACTTAAAATTAAAAAAAATTCCTTTGATAAATAATAGTGAAGCATGTCTGTTATTTCTAATAGTTATTTCTTTGATGGCAGTAGACTGTGAATATTCCTGTGCTGCTGACTGATTCTTAATAGACAGTTTTATTTTTATGTTTTTCAAACTTTAACTCCATGTTCATTGTTAGGAAGTCACCAGAAAAACAGATGGAAACAATTTATTGACTGCCACATTACAAAAATTAATGGAATTAGATTAAAAAATATTAGAAATAATGAAAGATAACTTTTCTGTATTTTATTAATGGACTTTTATTCCATGCCCAGACTTGGGGCCATTCAGTTGAAAAACTATCCCCTAACAACCCCGCCCAGACTGGTTGTCTCCTTAAGACAGCTCACACCTGCTGTGATGATTGCACCATGGATGAAGAGACAAGTTACACTGGTGAGTTTGGGGAATGCATGGTCTCTTAAAATGGATGCTATTATTTTAGTTTTTTTTAAAGCAAATTAATCTGAGTAAATATTTGATCAACATACAATGTTTTAATTGAAAAACTTTTCTAACATGCCTAGGTTGGTATACCTGGAAACAATATTTTCTTATCCCTGGTCCTACAAATATATCAATGAAATCAGATTACTTATAATCTTCTAACTTAATAGTAATACTTAAATTTAAAATATTTTTTTTTCCATATAATTTAGAGCAACTATGGGTAAAATTTCTTTCCTTTTTTAATATGAATTTCTAAATTTGCACAGGTGGAGTTTTTAACCTTGAAGCAGGGGACATAATTCGTGTGACAGTATCAGGACATGGACTTGTTTACTTCCGCCAACAGACAAGTTTTGCCGGAGTTTTTATGATAGGATTAGCAAATCCTTAAATTAAGTAAAATAATTAATTGTCCTAAAAGAAACTGAAGCACTCTTATATGGTCAGGAGAATGAATATTTCAGAATGAACAATTTTTTACAGTTTTTAAACATAAAACATATTGGTATTTAAGTCTTAATAATATTTAAGTAGCTCAATATTATAAATTTTCTTCACAGATTCCCAGGGTTAAATTTGTAAACAAATAGTTTTGGAATTTCTTCACTGATGTTTCTCCAAACTGTTCTAGATCAGAACTCTTGTTCAGTATAGGGAAATGTTGGGTTAAAAATGCAAAATTAAAAAAAACATGCAGACAATGAAAATGCCTATTAGAATGAAATGTGGATAAATAATGAATCTCTAGGCCTCTGATCAAAACCTTCATATAACAACTAAAATAAAAGGGTTTTTTAAAAATTAATTTTACACAAACTCAATATCATCATGTCCCTTAGCCCTTGGACAGTTGGGACGCCATAGATGACATGTGAACTATCCTCATCAATATGTTGGATATTAATTACAATTCTCAAGTTATGGAAAGTAGAGGTTGGAGTTGGAGCCCCAGTTTCTTTTAATAATAAAATGGAAATGTTACATAACTACTAAAACCAAAATATGCTGGCTTATTGATCATTGCCATATTTACTGAAGTTCCAAAATGTTTAAAGAGGTCACTTTTGATTTTCTATAATACAGAGAATCATCTTTAGAATAGGCCTACCATGTTTTCCAAGTGTTTAACTGACAGCCTCTTAGTTTTGTAACATAATTTCTTTTGAATGTGACACGCAAATAATATAATTTACTGGATAAAGAAAAGACTTGATACATTGATTTGAATATCATAAATTAATGGCCTACATAAAAGTGCCCCACTAGTGGAAATGGTCGTCTATAATTTTACTATATTTGAGCTGTTAGTAAAAGACTTAAAGAAGTGTGTGCAGTCATATTGGTCATATATAATGGTCATATTAAGGTGATTGAGCACCATAAAAAGTTAAAAATAACTCATACCTGAACTGTGTGTTTTAACAATGTTTTATGTTAATTACTATTATAAGACTCTTTGGATATAATTGATTGAAAATGTTTATTTTTGAAGTTTTTACCAAATAAAATGATATCATTCTAATATTTAAATTGTGATCGAGTATTATTTATTTAAATAAGCAACTGTCTTTTCTATTACATACCAATACTAATTTAAAAAATGAACCATCACAAAAGTTTTCTATTTCTACTCGTGATATTGATTTATTTTAGTAAGATGAAACAGGTGTGAGGATATAATGTAGAAAAAATGAGTGAGAGAGAATGGGGAAAGCCAAAGCATTTAAACTACAGTAAAAGATTAGGGTGGGCTATTATGTCCATAACAAGTGTTCTCGATCACTAGTTCTTTGCAACTCAGTACCGTACCCAGTGGGTTAGCTAGAAAGTATGTTTACATCTTAAACTTTGAACAGACACAAGACTAACGATTTATCTAATCATTGGGCTTTTGAAATTGTGATTTTAAAAAACTTAAACTATTAATATCAGTAAGGGATAATTAAATAAAGGACTGTGTTCAAGCTGTGTGAATGAAATAGTAGAACAAGGTATGTGGAGGCTGGAAATATAAAGACAGGAAAATAAAAGAAGAAAAATTTGGCTAACATCCTTCCTCACCAGACAGGATAAATGTAGAAACAAGAAGAAATAGAAAGTGGTTCAAAAACTTAAGTGGTCGCCATTGATATTATTGCAGGGAGATGGGTTTTTACAAACTCATGCAAAGTAATTTGTGAATGACCACTTCAGATTAGTCTCATATTTATGTGTGACTCAAGACTGCATACGAAAATAAGGTTGCATGTATGAAATAAAATAACCATTAACAAACACATTAAAAAAGATGAGGAAAAATGTAAATGTAATCAACTTTAAGATACCGTCATTGTACATTAGCCGTAATATTTGTCAAAATTATTATGTTCTGACATGCAGGTGGTTACTTAATATTTTCTATTCTTGGCACCCTTGGCCAAGCCAGGTTTCCCAGGCAGAAATACATATTAATTAAAGGGCTATGAAAAAAATTAATAAAACACATGTGTAGGTCACTAAGTACCGGTCTATTAGCCCATTTGTAGAAGCTTCTGCAAACTGTAATTAATCATTTTAACACATTTTTTTCCAGGAAAGGGGAAAAAAAAAAGGGGGGGGGGGGGGTTTT
>CAXITT010000504.1:0-14689 GCA_964033795.1 Lymnaea stagnalis | reverse complement strand
ATAATTTACCACATTTAAAACAAACGCAACACTACAAAAACTAATTACAAGCATACAATGTCAAAGTCTTTCAACCCATTTCAACCGTGAGCAACACAGCTAATATGCATTAAATGGAAAATATGGTAGACAATCATCCCAGAAGAAGACATCATCTTCTCAACAAACTGGGGAAATTTGCATTGTGAATGAGAATAAATGACTGCATAAAATGATTACACTTATTTTTCCTTTTTATGTCCGAGAATGATTGCTGTGTAAGATAACTTATGTTGTGTTTGAAAATGATTGTAATATTACTGGCACATTTTTGTGAGCTCTCTAGCTTGAAAAAATATTCATCAGCAGTGGCAGATAAATAAACACACTGATTGACAACATTTAAAAACGCAGACTTTGATTTTTAGAAAAAATTACTTAATTTCAAATTTTTATCAACGTTTGATGGTACAAAAACTGTACTGTACGACCAGATATAGGCCACATTAAATACAGATTTTAAAAATTAAGCATTAAAATTGGCCAGCGTGTTTATTTTGCGGTTAAGGTCTATTCACAAATAAACCATGTAAGAATAATAAATAAAAGTAGATGGTGAAAAAAATTTTCTGACTACCTAGATGACTAGGTCCTCCCCAACAAATTATTGAAAAAATTGTAACTAAGTTTTATTGTACAGATTCTTTCTAAGAATTAAAAAAAAAATTGTATTGTTCAGATTCTTTCTATGAATAATTTATAAAAGAATGTATTGTACAGATTCTTTCTAATATTTTATTTTTAAAAATTTTTTCATACAGATTCTTTCTAAGAATTAAAAAAAAAACAGAAAAGTTTCAAGAAGTATTTCAAACACAAAATCCAGTCATCTTTTATCATATAACCAACCTCTGTAACAGACATATGTCTTTATAAATATAATGCACTCAGTGACTTTACATATAACAATTTTACACAATACCTACAGCATTAATTGAATAACAAAAAGATTCAACAAGAGGATATGTATTAATTTTCAGAAGGAATGTGGATCATATAACATTTTTAAAGTAATAAAATGGTGGCATTACAAAATTATATTGATAATTTTCTGTTGGGACTATTAAATCTACTCAGCTCAAACGTCTCTTATGAAAACATTTTTTAAAAATCAAGGTACAAAAAAACTTGATGTCTGTCTAAAAAGGGGACAAAACTAGGCAAAAAAAAGTGAATAAAATAAAAATAAGGCTGAAACAAAATAACCAGAATTTAACCACAAGGGGGCCAGTTCAAGAATGAAGACACTAAATTTTAATATATTGATGTTATTAAATATGAGCAAATCAGAAGTCAGCATTGATGACATCAAAAAACATTTCTACATGCAAGACTCACAGAGAAAAAAAAGGCATTTGAATTATTCTTACTAAAGTAATGTATTGTCAGTTTTGTTTCATCTTACAACCAGTTTCACTAAAAACAATTATTGCTTTAAACTAGAGACAGACCGAAAGTGATTTTCTGATTTCGGCCAAAGCCGAAACTAGGCCGAAAGTTAAAAATGACTTTTGGCCGAAACCAAAAGCTTTAAGTGACTTTCGGCCAAAACTGAAGCCAAATTATTTATATATTTTGAATTTCGTTCATCCATACATTCTTCATATATCGATGGGGTAAAGTATCAATATTTACATTCTTTTTATAAAAATAAGATCATCTTGAATATTACGAAATAAAAACATCTAAAGAATACTTTGGCTTTTACCATTTTAATTTAAAAGTAGTTTACACTTCTTTAAAATGTTTTTTTAAGTAGTATGTATGGTAAGAGAAAATTTGTACCAGACGGGGGAGGGAGCGTGGCTAAATTCATAAAAAATAGACCCTTAAGTGCCCTTTGCTTTTATACTATATTTACAACCTAGAACATATACCTGATAATACCTACAATAACTATTTTAGCTCTAACAGAGTCAATAGTCAACTAAGTATCATTTATTAAGGCTAAAAAAAAAAAAAACAACACAATGTTTCGTGGTTATCGTCATACTAATGCTTTGTTTTCATAAATAGCTGGCAAGATATCGCTGTATTAATATTTAGCATAGTAACAACACACTTGTCTTTACATGCGGGTGATCTAATTATTTTGTTCGGCAATCAGCTTTCTATTGGTGGGGGAATTTTTTTAAAACTGGGTCTCTTAAAATTGTTGTACTGACTGGTCTTAATCATATAACAAAAGCAAGACCTTGAGCAATAATGAATATCGGATTGCCCGCCGACAGACAATCTGACTTCTGGTAGATGACCGAAAACCTCAGTCACTTTTTCCCAGTTGGCCGAAAGTCTCAATCACTTTCGAAATAGGTCGAAAGTGATCAAATGGCAACTTTCGGCGCCGAAACTGAAGCTCGGTTGGTCTCTACTTTACACAAACAGTAAGAATCATTTATGATACTATTTCAATTACCCCAGCTATGGATAAATGTGTGGAATAGACTTATATTCAAAGTAGGTTAGCTGTTTTTGAGAGGAGGTAAAATACAAGTCTGAAAACCTCAACAGATTTTGGAATGGAGCAGCCACTTTGCTGATGGGTGTTATAAATTAGCTGCAGCCTTGCCAGCTCAGTTATAGTTCCCACAGCATTTTCAGAACAAGAAGTGAAAAAATAATTTATGCAACTTTTGTTTTAAATATTTAATCTGCAAGTAATTTTGTTCCAAGTTCAAACCTTCCTTTGAGGGATGTGCTTCATCACTAGTATCTGCTATTTTTGTTCATCAAAGGAGACTACAAATCAGGCAGTTATTGATTTTTTAATCAGTTCTTTTTTAATTTTTTTATTTGGCACCTATCTATATTTTTTGTGTGTGTCTTGTTCTAGCGTTAACTTCAGCTGCTTAAGGAGTATTAAAGTTTCAAACAAGCAGTAATAAAGTTTGAAACAAGGAGTAATAAAGTTTCAAACAAGGAGTAATAAAGTTTCAAACAAGGAGTATTAAAGTTTCGAACAATGAGAAATAAAGTCTCAAACAAGGAGTACAAGTATAAAACTTGAGTTTAAAAACTAAAACCAAATATAAATTAATACCAGTAATTAAATTAAATTTTTTTCATCTGCTGATAAAAAAAATTTTGGTTAGATTTAATTGTCAATAGAGAATGGATATTAACTTTCAATTTTGTGTTTTATTGTGCACAACGTGTGGCAGTTGGGTTGAGGAAAATTCTTGATGCCATAAAGCTTGTGACCGATTCGTGACATGCTTTTATATATCTATGAGCAGTGTCTAGACTGTCTTAGAATATTTGCGACTCGTTTGGAAGCTGTTGTGTGAGTTGAGAATGGCAAGGTTGAATTATATTCCTCCAGCGAGCTGCGCTATGTGTTTAAATTATTGTACAACCAGATGATAGATAACTTGGATTAAAGTTTAAGTTGTTCTTAGAATAGGACTTGTGTTCAATTTTAAAATGATTATGATATATGAACAGGGAAATGAATTTGACATGAGAAATAATTTGACAGACTCTTCAGAGAATATAAGTTGATTATTGTAGTTTCCTATGGGGAGTCATGGAAATTGTCAAATCATGGTTACAAATCATTTCCTACAAAAATTTCAGATCTAATTAAAAAAATAAACTGGGATGATAACATATAGAAAGGAAGATTTTGGAAACTATCTAAATATCTATTTTAACTTCATAGAAATGTATGAGAAATAAAAAAAAATACAAGTTTCCATTCCTTTATTACTGTCTTGGATTAAGTTTGAATAATCCAAAATAGGATGCAGGTGATGTGAAGTATCCTAGTCCGTACCCTGAGATCGAAATACGTATAAAATCTCCAGTTTCCAATTGAAGTGTGCGACCTAATTTAGAGACAGACAAAAAAAAAAAATAAAGTTTAAAGATTTTAATATTCTGTGTATGTAAAATTGCTTACAAAAAACCAATGGTACAAAATAATATTTAATTTTCTAATAAATTTAAATATCTTAACAAACACTCCCACATTGTGTTAGTTGATAGAACATTAAGTTATTAGTAAGACCATGACCCTGATATTTAAAGCTTTTCACCTGACTTGACCTAAATGTTTCATGTATTTATGGAAAATAAACTAGCTTACCTGTGGAGCTTGTCTGGTCAAAATCAGCTGTCTCTGGACTGCATGTGACTTTGACAACTATATGTTCCTTTGGTGAGCCCACACTTGAAAAAACTTCTATAAGGAATTCCCAAGTCTAAAAAAATAAATTTTGAGAAATTTATCACAAATAATAATTCATTAAAAATGTATGTATGGCTGTAATGCTGTGATCAATATTCAAACAAAATCAAAGTCTCAGAAGTTAGCACTAATTGGGATTCTTATAAAGTGTTTTACTTCAACGCATGTTTTGTCAAGTAACTAGTAGGTGGGAAAAATCATGCATTGCTGTAGCCATTGTTTGGTGGGTTATTTCTAATATTTAATAATCCTAGTTCTTTTTATTTAATAATCGTTCATAAGGAATGATGTCAGCGAACATCTTATGGGTCCCCTTGGAGCCCTAATTTGCAGAATCTCCCCATCCAGCTACCTCAGGAATGCCAAGGTGTAGCTTCCTTTAGTTTAAATCTTACAAAGTAAGGGGTGAATATCCTACTTCTCACCACTTCACCACTAAGACCACCACCCCTGGGACAAAACGTGATTTTATGTTTTTGGTCAATGCGGATAGGGGGGATCTTGATTTGTGCGTTCTGTGAAGGTTTCCTCAGAGCTGTCAACCACTAAGACTTAGATCCTATTATATTTCTAAAGTGGTACTGGGCACTACTTAACTTTTCTCTACAAAAAACACCACATCATTTGAACTTAGTAGAACTAGCTAGTGACTGGGACAAAATGGCTGCCTAGGAGACCCTGATGGGGATTGCTTTTTCATCACCATAAAACCTTTGTTATCTATGCTCCTTTCCTGGCAGCTGTAATTATTTAATAATTTGGCAGAGTTAACCAAATTTTTTACTAATTATCGCCAAACTGCTGGAAACAACCAAGCAAATATGAGGATACCGTACCTAACATAGTGTCACAATCACAATGTCTTGTGAATCATAACAGCGGACAGAGGCGTAGTGGTTCAAATTATAGTGACTAATACTTTATTACAAACTAGTTAATGCGAAATAGGTCTACATCTCATGCCAAATATACTAAATGCTAAAACACTTGGAATGTACCACATGTATTTCAATACTAGCTTCTCGGTAAACTACTTTACTTGATAAAGTGTTATCACTCCATAAATCTCCATTTAAAAAATTAACATTTTCTGTTCATTCTTCTTACATAAATATCATGAATCAACTGTCATATTATTCAACCACCATTTCTTGTTTTACTCCTTGCTCTCGCCTGATTGGCCAGTTTTTTCAAAATCCCAAAACTCTGTTTATTACATAAGTAATAACTCAGGTATTACTTATCTCCCATATATTAATATCTTAGACACATAGATAAAAATATTGCCAATATAAAAGGAATATGGCTTTAACTTTTTTTTCTTCCAGAAACAACTGTCTATTCATAAAACGAACGGGAGAAGGGTAAGTTAAAAAATAAGAAACTACCATAGCTAAAATTTTTTCTTGCACACACTAACAAATATGTTTATTAATTTTTTTTATGTTATCTTAAGTTGTTCTTTGATGGAAAACCTGTTAACTACAGTTGGACAATCACTGGTTCATATTTTAATATGCCTACTTGTCTTTGGAAGTCCTTGCAGAGAAGTACAGAATCAGGTCGAAAGTTAATGCTGCCATATAAATAGTACATTCCAGGCTCAGTTATGATTGCTCTATCATCTAGGATGTCTATACCTGACACCAGTTCACTCTTTCTCAAGGGAATGTAAATCTTTTTGTCAGGAAATTCTGGAACTAAAACATGAACACACATACATTCTCAGTCTGGAATATTTAAAATTAATGAAGGCTAAATTTGAAGCTCAGTCTGTAAGTTTTGCACGCCTGCTTGAAATAAAATATAATTATTTAAATTAAACTAATTAAATGTTTTGCACCTAAAATTTAGGTGAAAAATGTGAACAAAAATTATTTAATCAACCAAAAACACTACAGCAGACCTGTTTACCCCCAAACTCTTAAAATCGTACAATATCAATCACAAAATCGTTCAATACATTATCTTAATAGTAAAAAATAAATATGCAGTATATATATAATGTATACACCTCAAAATCGTACATTGTACGCCAAAATCGTAAGAGTAAACAGGTCTGCTACAGATCAAACAAGATTGTAAATCAAACATACCCAACACCCTGTTGGTACATGTTTTCCTGACTTATTAATAGTTTCATTTTCAGGGAGGCCTGCGGTTATTTTTATTCAGCACAAAATATCAGTTTTATTTACATATGTACACAGGCAGCTAAGAGTTCAGTTTTCCAGCAAATCCCTAGTGGCCTTTTAGCACTTGTCCAACAGCTCTTTGGACAACTGAAGGTTAGCATTGCAACTGATTTTAGTTACAATTACAAACAAGTTAGAAAAAGGATAAACTTTCATGCTTGCCCTTGTTTCATTGTAATTTTTCGTCATAATCTTTTAGCAATTAGCATGTCTGGAAACATTTCTTTGACTCTGGCATTAAAACGATCAGAGTTGGCTAGAGAAATATTTCCTTCAATAAGAAAGGGGGTACATAAAATGATCTGCTAACTGAATCGTCCAATTCCTTAGCAAAGAAATTAGACATGGATTACTTTTAGCAGCAGTTGTATGTTTGTTTTTGGGGGGTTAAAATATGTTTATTAATATTATTGCACCAACCACTTTCAATAGCTTTAACCATATATAATAAGAACTTCAACAAAAACAAAAACAAAAAAAGTCGGAATTATTTTTTAGCATTGTAAAAAGGATGAATCACGATCATTGATAAGTGAAGAATGATTTGAAGATCGCGGTTCACTTTGATAAAAAACAATGCAGTGTCTGCACGTCAGGCAACCGGACAAATAGTGCGGGAGATATTCATCCGGCGGGCATACCACGCTTTATAAAAGACATTGTCACTTTTTAACCAATTGTTCATTATATATCAATGCAATGGTTCTTGTTCTAGTATTTCTTTTGTAGAAATGAACATATTTCTTTTTCATGTAAATGTCAAGACTATCTTGAATTTGTTGAAATGAAGTACCGCAAACTCTGATCGATAATTAGTGGTCACATGACAAGGCTGACGGACAAATATCTCGCGCAACTTTGTTATGGTGGTCATTTGACTTGGACGAATATTTAATAGCCGGACGAATTTCTCAAGAATTTATTCACTTATTCGTCCGATTGCCGGACATGTCTGCACTTCGTAAAAAACAAATGCAACGCTTCCTGTCGTACCCGATTTTTTTTTTTTGGTCGCTTTCGGATTTTTATGACAGTTGAAAAATTAAAAAGTTTGAAAAATTGGAATTTAAAAGGGTTTGATGGAATGATGGATAAAAAAATCTGTATAATTCCGACAAGATCGGAAGCGTTGGCAGGTCTGCTTTCATTCACATGAACACAACCAAAAGAAGCTAAGTTGGTTCTGCGAAACCTAGGCACTGTGAAGGAAGTGCTGAGCCCTCCACAGACTGCAGCATCATTGTGACTGATGCCATTATTGCCTCCATATGTCTTGAAAAGTTCTTTACATACCTTTTTATTTTAAAAAAAAAAAGACACAAGTTTAGCGGAAGAAAGAAAATCAAGTAGCTGTATTGAGAGTATTTGCATCATAAAACTAGAAATTCTAATAGATTGGAGATGGTTTTCCTTTTTCTTGAAATAAATCAAGTAACTGATATTTACCTTTGCCTTTAACCGTGTTGTTCAGATATGGCTCTAATGGAGGTAACAAGTCTACATGGGCAAAAGTTCCTGTATTAATTTTGATTAATCCAAAATAGGATGAATGTGACTTGAAGTATCCTACTCCGTACCCTGAGATGGATATACGTATAAAATCTCCACCTTCCAAATTAAGTAAGCGACCTAATTTAGAGATAGACAAAATAAATAAAGTTGAACATTTTTTAATTGCATGTATGTAAAATTTCTTACAAAACCAATGACACAAAAGAATATTATTTTTTTTTTATCAATTTAAATATCTTTACAAAACTCCAAGATTGTGTTAGTTGATAGAATATAAAGTTATTTGTATGACCTTGATATTTAAAGCTTCTCACCTGACTAGATCTAAATGTTTTGTGTTTTTGTGGAAAATAAACTAACTTACCCGTGAAGCCTGTCTGGTCAAACCCAGCTGTATCTGCACTGCATGTGACAGCTAATCGTGTATTTGGTACCGGTAAGTCACCACTTGAATTCACTTCTATGAGGACATCAAATTTCTAGAGAATGTTTGAGAAAACTGTATTTAATAATATTACTTTTTAAAAAATTTAATGCCATGGCAAACTAAAGATAACAATTGCATTAATTAATTGACTTTAATATAAAATTTGTTGAGTCTAAGTTAAAATAAATTTGGGAAAAGAATTGAGTTTTAAAATAGATGAGTTGATTTTACAATAATTTGCAAAGTGCTTGCAACCAATTGGAAATACTCAAATAAAACATGAGGAAAACTCATATAAATTTTTTTTGCTGGCATCCGTCCATCACAATGTGACGATGGTGTGGGCTTTCGGAGGACAAAATCCACAAGGCCTGGGATTATTCTTCAAGGATTATAAGCTGGTTCCCAACAGCAAATCGCCTCTTTCCTTGCCGCTGGATAACCCAAGGGAACATCATTTGGATGATACAGCTTGGCAGGAGTTGTCGGAATGTTTCATTGTACCAATGCAATCCGCCTTTCGGGACTCCATCTCCGGGTTTGATTTCAGAGTTTCCTTCTCTTAGATGAGTTGCCATCCAAGGTTAATGAGTCTCATCCACCAGGTACTGGTGATGTTTTTGCTTGACTGGGATTGGGCTGGAATTGAACTCCAGACCACCAACTTGAGATTTGCCCAATTATTTTTAATATAATAGCAGTATCGGTATGAGTTTTCAGTATCAATTATTTATTTCATAAATTTAGGGAGATAGTAAAATTGCATGCACTGACAACTATATTCATGACTTCTTTGATAGAAAACCTGTTGACTACAGTTAGACAATCACTAGTTCATGTTATAATATGCCTACTTGTCTTTGGAAGTCCTTGCAGTGAAGTACAGAATCAGGTCGAAAGTTAATGCTGCCATATAAATAGTACATTCCAGGCTCAGTTATGTTTACTCTGTCCTCTAGGATGTTTATACCTGACACCAGTTCACTCGTTCTCAAGGGAATGTAAATCTTTTTGTCAGGAAATTCTGGAACTAAAACATGAACACACATACATTCTCAGTCTGGAATATTTAAAATTAATTAAGGCTAAATTTGAAGCTCAGTCCGTAAGTTTTGCATGCCTGCTTGAAATAAAATATAATTATTTAAATTAAACAAATTAAATGTTTTGCAACGACAAATTTAGGTGAATAATGTGAACAAAAATTATTTAATTAACCAAAAATACTACAGATCAATTAAAATTGTACACCAAACACAGAGCCACCCTGCTGGTACTTGTTTTATTGAAATATGTCTAGTTTCATTTTTAGGGAGGCCTGTGGGTGTTATTTTTATTTTAAAAAACCGACACCATTCTTGTTTGGCAACAAAATGCTGACATTATTTATTTTTCTTTAAACTTTGGCAAATGAAGTTATCTGTCTAACGTTCCCTTTCTTTTATTACACTTTAATCTGATAATGTGAATAATGATCTAATGTTCATAATAATTGAATTCACATGCTATTTTGAAACAACACATAAATTTAGAAAAATTGTTAAGTAGCTGTAATTTAGGGTTGCACTGATTCATTAGCAGACAATCTGTAATCCCCCCTTTTGCTGATAAATCAGTAATATGCATTTTTGAACTGATTAATAGGCCATCTGAAAATATTAAATCTAGGAAGTTTTAATAAAATTATTTTTACTTTATGACATTAAAAAAAATCTTTAATTTACATAATGGGGTGTGTCTAAGGCTCTTCGTGTACTATCATACATTACCACTCCTCACCCCATTCCTATCGCTTTATTCTATCTGTGATTTTGTCAGTGTTTACATCAGCAGACGCCAAACATAACACTTTTTTCTGAGCTTTCATGATACATCACAGGGTTCACTCTTTTTTTTTTTTTTTTACAACACAGCCTCATTGTTTGCACCATTAGATTGATGCATTATATGCGTGGGGTTATAATGGCAGGAGTAAATTTTTAAAAATTGATTGTATAGTGAATTCAAGTGATCAAGATGTTTATTATTATTTAATTATTTTCTGTTCTTGGGGGGGGGTATTTGGGATGGGGGCAGATGAGTTTCAATCAAATTTAAAGAAATGTGAGCATGATAGTCAATTTTCAATATTTTTAACAAGGACATAAGAAATACATGATCTAGCAACATTGCCGGTGGGTGAGTGTAACTTCCTCAAGTTAATCTTACTCAGTGGTGAACCTAGAGGTTGCAAAAGGTTAAAGGGGAGGTGCCCACTTTTGAGAGTTCTCCCCAGGCAGCATTTAGTCAAGCAAGGTATGCTTCTGCTAGCAGTTTTTTTTTTTTTTTATAGATGGATAGGTGTCTTTTTTGGACAACAAAAAGTTTCATATTATTTTGTCACAAAGCGCAATTTTCTTCTATTATCTTCTACTTTATAGACGTAATATATATATAATTTTTAAAATTTATGGCGTGGCAACTAGTGACATAAGAAATATGTATGACAGGGAGTTTCTGCTGGTGATGCTTTGTGTGTTAACTATTGCATGGACACTTGAATAAAAAATCTTTGGTGTAAGTCAGCGTTTCCCAACCTTTTCTTTACACTGCATCACCTACTCATTGTTTGACTGTCTTGACTCCCTATGAACTGTTCAATAAGTTTTGCAAACCCTACCAAAGTAGCAATGCGAATGAAATAATTATGTCACAAAATTATGTCATACAGCACCAAAGTAAACAAAAGCAAGGATCGACAAAAATTACACTAAGACGACTATGCTAATATTAATGTTAAGACTAACGAGCTAATTATGAAAACACACAAAAGTAAAAATATGATCATCACCCATTACAAAATGGGGCGGTGTTGATTTTATAGACTAAAAAATTGGACTCCCTACAACCCCCGTTCTCAAAATCTCCTAAATGAACACAATCGCCTTCTCCTCTCAGGGCAAGCGTAATATTTGATCCCCAACCAATCGTATATCTAAATCCATTCACTGCTGGATGTAGAAAGCAGGGTTAAAATATACAAACAAAAATGTACTTTTTAATTATTATTTTTTAACTAGAAAAACTACCACAATGAATTTATTTTCAACCCGATTTCTTAAAATCGTAGCTGTAACAGATCTAGGCATACAAGACAACCTCAAAATGGTACATTGAACGCAAAAATCGTGCCCGAGTTGTTTTCATAATTTGTTACCCTCATTTTCGCAAGCTAAGTTATGGCTCTATACATCTTACAATAGTGATCAATTATTACATAAATTGAATTAATCAAAACTTATAATTACACTAGGCTTTCCAAAGCTAATTTACATGATAGTTATGCCAATTAATCCGTATCACTAATAAGTGCAGCCCTAGTATTGAGAGTTTTTGCATCATAAAACTAGAAATTCTAATAGATTGGAAATGGTTTTCCTTTTTCTTGAAATAAATCAAGTAACTGATATTTACCTTTGCCTTTAACCGTGTTGTTCAGAGATGGCTCTAATGGAGGTAACAAGTCTACATGGGCAAAAGTTCCTGTATTAATTTTGAATAATCCTAAATAGGATGCATGTGACTTGAAGTATCCTACTCCGTACCCTGAGATGGAAATGAGTATAAAATCTCCACCTTCCAACTTAAAAAAGCGACCTAATTTAGAGAGAGACAAAAAAAATATAGTTAAAAGATTTTTATATTCTGCGTATGTAAAAGAGCTTACAAAACCAATGGGACAAAAGAATATTTAATTTTCTAATCAATTTAAATATCTTAACAACACTCCCAGATTGTGTTAAATGATAGAACATTAAGTTATTTGTACGACCTTGACCCTGATATTTTTCACAGTGGCGCAAAAGAATATTTAATTTTCCAATCAATTTGAATATCTTAACAAAACTCCAAGATTGTGTTAGTTGATAGAATATTAAGTTATTTGTATGACCTTGATATTCAAAGCTTCTCACCTGACTAGATCTAAATGTTTTGTGTTTTTGTGGAAAATAAACTAACTTACCCGTGAAACCTGTCTGGTCAAACCCAGCTGTATCTGGACAGCATGTGACAGCTAATCGTGTATTTGGTACTGGTAAGTCACCACCACTTGATTTCACTTCTATGAGGACATCGAATTTCTAGAGAATGTTTGAGAAAACTGTATTTAATAATGATATTACTTTTTTAAATATTTAATACCATGGCAAACTAAAGATAACAATTGCATTAATTAACTGATTTTAATATAAAACATGCTGAGGCCTAGGTAAAATAAAATTGGGAAAATAATTGAATTTTAAAATGGATGAGTTGTTTTTACAATAATTTGCAAAGTGCTTGCAACCACTTGGAAATACTCAAAATATGAGGAAATATCATAGCAAAAATTATTGTCAATATAAAAGCAGTAAGGGTGTGACTTTTTCAGTATCAATTATTTATTTCATAAACTTAGGGAAAGAGTAAAATCGCACACACTAACAACTATGTTTATGACTTCTTTGATGGAAAACTTGGGGACTATAGTTAGTCAATCACTGGTTCATGTTATAAAATATGCTTACTCGTCTTTGGAAGTCCTTGCAGTGAAGTACAGAGTCAGGTCGAAAGTGAATGCTGCCATATAAATAGTACATTCCAGGCTCAGTTATTATTGCTCTATCATCTAGGATGTTTATACCTGACACCAGTTTACTCTTTCTCAAGGGAATGTAAATCTTTTTGTCAGGAAATTCTGGAACTGAAACATGAACACAATAAAATTATCAGTCAAGAACAGATCAAATTAAAGAAGGCTCAAACTAATGTTGTGCCCTTGAAAGATTTGCATGCAATATCAAAATAAATACATTTTTTCAGCTCGCAAAAACATTGCTTTGCATTTTTACTAACACTTGGTGCGAGGATAATTTCTAATATGTAACTGATGTCTTTGAAAAAAATTCATAAAGTTTGGAAATTATTAAAAATTTAATAAACATTCAAGCCTAGGGCCAAGTTATGGTTATCCCATGTATAATGTTATATTCATAGCTAACATCGAGCTAAAAATAGTATAGTTTTACTTTTTTTAAATAGACCCAAGTCTGTAAGGAATACTACTGACTTTGAAGTTAGGGACAGGCCCCATTTCCGGCAAGATTTGGGGAATTATTCCCAACATTAACCTGAGGTTAATTGTGTGGTCAACCTTTTCGGGAGAGCCTAGACAGCTCAATCTATGACCATGTTGGCTGCTGTCATTGAAGATTTTACGGTTTTTCCTTTTCAGTCAGTGAGTCAGTCAGTGAGTCAGTCAGTGAATGAGCAGTAGTAGCATTTGGCTTTTTTATATGTGTACCTTTACAAAATGCTGAGTGGGGAATATTCTCAAAAGTGTGCACTCCATCATCCCCCCAACACACATGGAACATTTGTATATAAACCCAAAAGGGGCACTCAGGGTGGTTGACCCTTGGCACCCCCTAGCAACTAGAGGGAGTGACACTCACCTACTGACAATGTTGCTAGAGCATGTACTTCTAAATATCCTTGCTACTTATACATATATATTTTAGAGTGGTCCAAATTTGAAAACAGAATGGTCTGACCCTGTCAGTTTGTTTCCACTATACAAGAAAATAATCCCAGCAAATTTTCATTACAAGGGGAAAATATTTAGGGGATCCTCAAGTAAGGGGTCATCCATAAAAGACGTCCACACAAAAGGGGGGAGGGGGGGTTCAGCAAAAAGTGGACTAAAGTGGACAAGGGGGGGGGGAGGGGGTTTAGGACAAAGTGGCTGTCCACATTGTAGTGTTTTTTTGAGTGCAGCAGTTTTGCATAAATTTACTGCAAATTTACTCCCCGATCACAGTTACAGTAGCATGCCTTTTGATCCCTATTGTCCATCGGTGGCTGGAAGAATTTCCAAGAGAATATGTTTCTGCTGTACATATTTCCCATCACAGGCGGCAATGAAAAAACATAAGGTCGTCCATTGCAATATTCATGCTAGTGAACATAATATGGCAGACGAATCAGACGAAGAGACTGCCACTCAAATTGAATTAGCAATTGAAGACTCAAGAACAGATGTTGTCATTATACGAAACATGTTTGAATGGCTGCAGTCCGAATTTTCCGTTGATTGAAGAATGGTGGATTATTTGTTTATTACATTTTTTAATACAGTGATTCAATAAAATGTTTTTGAACAGTTATTATTTCATTTAGAATTTTGCCTGCAAATAATTGGAATTTCTAAAAAAAATCTTTGTAAATACATACTCTTTATATTGTTGTACATTTTCCCAAAATATTCGTTAATTTAAGTTCGGTAAATTTTATGTTTTGGACGTCCAC
>CAXITT010000503.1:580709-591359 GCA_964033795.1 Lymnaea stagnalis | reverse complement strand
AAAAAAAAAAAAAAATGTCTATTAAAATTGAAAATATGCCGCGTTTACCGGTGCCCCCCCCCCCCCCCCCCAACCCCAACCCCCCGTTTCTGGTCTCAGCATGGAACCTGTAATGGAAGTACGTGCACCACATTCTTTTCTAAGACTCCGTTAATCAGTATCTCGTCTGAGACTAAAGTTCGAAGTTGTTTATCATTAGAAAATGAAAATGAAAGCTGTACGCAGTCACCGGCATAAAACGAAGGCAGCTACCGCAAGATCGCCCAACAACTCCACCGCTCTCTCTCTCTCTCTACTCGTGAGTTTAACAAACGTCTTGTTGCTAAGCGAGCATTGAAAAACCTACAATGTAGGATATGGGTTAAACAACGAATTTCTTTAACCAGTCATCAAATTTCACCTGCATCCCCCCCCCCCTCCCGTCTTCTCTGTTTACCCAGTGGTCGGCAAATCGTGGCTCGCAGTCGGCCACAAATCGGGTTTCTGAAAAAGAAATTTGGCTCTCAAAAAATTTGTTTTTTTGTTTAAATCGTCCCGAGGCTGATTTGTTACTCTTGTGACGAATGAGTTTGCCGATCACTGGTTAACCCTGAGAACAAAAAAATTTTTTTAATTAACACCCCCTGCTCTTTAAACCTTAGGAAGTTCACTCACACGGCGGCCACCGGCATTTCCAAAGTTCGACTCCAAGGCCTCCTTCGTTGGCCTATCCAAGGCCTCCTTCGTTGGCCTATCCAAGGCCTCCTTCGTTGGCCTATCCAAGGCCTCCTTCGTTGGCCATGTCCGATGTAATACAATTATTCGTGGTTAAAGCGTTTGAGGCGTAATGCGAGTGACGTGAGCGTAGCCGATAGCGGGATCAACACTATAACCCGGTGACTACGCCGGTCCGCGAGCCTTACGATTGCCGGTCCGCGAGCCTTATGTTGCCGGTCGAATAAAAATCTGGCACCGGTCCTTGTTGCAACGTCCGGACGTGTTCACCGGCGTATCCGGAAATTTGATGTAAAGAAATTTCGTCGACGGTAAATTGATCGACGGTAATTTGGTCGAATCTTTTTTGTTTTATCCAGTTTTACGTTAAAATTTTGCTTCAAATTTCTTTTTGAACTCTATTATTGAACCACAGTATAGTGCGTTCAAAAAGAAATTTGACGAATATTTGTTCGTGTGAACTGAAAAAAAGTTTCGACCGAATTTTCGTTCGTTCAAATTTCCGTCGATCAATTAAGATTTTGTATTAATTAATTTTCACTTATTACCCTTATCCCTACCCAGACTGGGCCCCGCGCAATCCGTTTCGTATAGGGCCCCGCAAATGTTAGGGCTGGCCGGCCCTGACCGCTGGTCTCTTAAATAGGATCTCCTGCTTAACTTATAACGCGAATGTATACGATATCTTGATTGTATCGCGAATGTATAGGGTGTCTTGATTGTATCGCGAATGTATAGGGTGTCTTGATTGTATCGGGAAATGTCGTATGTTCACGGCCTACATTACCCCGTATCCCCTAATCCCCATATATATATATGTATGCATAAGAACAAGTTGTTTTTACCAATTTTACAGGTCCGAAAAAAAACCAACCCAACCCTTTAGCGCACAGAGCCTAGCCACATGTAGATCAAAGTTAAATCTTTTTTCTTTTTTTTATGACCAGTTGTGGAAAATAGCAATCTAGTTATCCATTATTTTCCGTACCTCGGGAGCAATGATTGTTTAATTGTTTATTTTGTTAAGTTCATGAATAAACCGTCATTTTGGCCGTCAGCCAGTCGGTCGTTTGAACCAGCAGATCAATGCGAGTAGATCACCCTGGAGGGCGAGAGATGTTAGGGACCCAATCGATAGGCTGACAATTACACTGAATCAAGGGGAGAGTCTTTGTTAGAACTTGACTCAAGGGAGAGTCTTTGTTAGAACTTGACACAAGGGAGAGTCTTTGTTAGAACTTGACACAAGGGAGAGTCTTTGTTAGAACTTGACACAAGGGAGAGTCTTTGTTAGAACTTGACACAAGGGAGAGTCTTTGTTAGATCTTGACACAAGGGAGAGTCTTTGTTAGAACTTGACACAAGGGAGAGTCTTTGTTAGAACTGGACACAAGGGAGAGTCTTTGTTAGAACTTGAAACAAGGGAGAGTCTTTGTTTGAACTTGACACAAGGGAGAGTCTTTGTTAGAACTTGACACAAGGGAGAGTCTTTGTTAGAACTTGACTCAAGGGAGAGTCTTTGTTAGAACTTGCAACAAGGGACCAAAGTCGCGCATCTCTTCAACGGGTCTAGCGCATAGTAACCTGTCAATGATATGGGTCCGTCGATTCCGAAAATGTTTGTTTCTATCAAAGTATACTTTTTCTTATTATACACGAAAAGCTTGTTGAGATTTGGCGTGGAAAAACCGTGAGTTTTTCTGCATTTTTTTGATATCATCTCTGTAGTATAAGGTTCTCGCTTCGTGTCTGGCAAGGTCCGGGGTAGATCAGACGAGACAGCCGCAAGGCCAAGAGATCCTCAAAGGCAGACTTATGAAGACGGGCCACCCCAGTATCGCTATACTTCTGGATGAACTATATTTAGTTAGTATTTCAATTGTCATACGCGAATTGAGACTACATGTTATCATCATCATATGTGAATTGAGATAGTATATTGTCATCATCATGCGTGTTTTGAGACAATCTATTATCATCATCATATGTGAAGTGAGGCATGTTATTTCATTATCCCGTGAAGTATTTCGGTACATAAGTAATTGCTGTGTGGAAAAAAAATATCTGGACTTTGTATTATTCCCACTTGAATGGAGCGTGTGAGAAAAATAGATGGGTTAGGTGTTAGCCGATCCGATGTCAACTAAGATAGCAACCGACTGCCCAGGTCATAGCCGTCGCTATCCAGGCACGTTGCAGTCAGTTGTGTAGCAGAAGCGGCTACTACAGTCTCCTACTGTCCGCGTCTTGACATCTACAACCCGTGGAGCTATCATTTAAAAAAAAAAAATTGTAATAAATACCGCAGCACCATAATTTGTTCTTTCATCCATCCACCGGGAATAAAAAAAAAAATCAGCAGGAGGCGGTTTTGGAGAGGGGGGGGGGGTGTTGAGTGGGAGTTACTTCCCCTTTCTGATTGTTGTTCTCAAATGAGTAACGAAGACATATCGTCAATAGTTTATTTAGCGTCCCCCCCCCTCCTGCGCGCCGTCTCGTCCTCCTTCTGGATTACGGTGATTAAATTATTCGACTGGACTTAAATTTCATGGCTTCGTCTGATGGCTCAAAGGTTTTAATCAATAAGAATTTTTTTTTTTTTGGTTTCTTTTAATAACCCCATTCTTTATTTTTATTATTATTATTTTTGCAAATGTTCTGATATTACAGCCTTTGATTATGGAATGTTCTGATATTACAGTCTTTGCTTATGGAATGTTCTGATATCATAGTCTTTGATTATGGAATGTTCCGATATCACAGTCTTTGATTATGGAATGTTCTGATATCATAGTCTTTGATTATGGAATGTTCCGATATCACAGTCTTTGATTATGGAATGTTCCGATATCACAGTCTTTGATCATGGAATGTTCTGATATCACAGTATTTGATCATGGAATGTTCTGATATCACAGTGTTTGATCATGGAATGTTCTGATATCACAGTGTTTGATCATGGAATGTTCTGATATCACAGTCTTTGCTTATGGAATGTTCTGATATCACAGTCTTTGATTATGGAATTTTCTGATATTACAGTCTTTGCTTATGGAATGTTCTGATATCACATTCTTTGCTTATCGAATGTTAAGAAAAATAAACGTCGGGTATCGATTCTGTCATGTAAATATTATTATTATTATATATATCTCTTATATATATTAGGCTTCTGTTGTGTGACACGCGGACTCCTTCCATTTCGGACAGCTTCCTATTCAGCGTGTTTGGTATTGAGAGCAATGTTCCCTTTAAGCTGCGCGGCCATCTACTAATGTTACTGGACAAAACATGAACACAAGTCCCGTATCATAACGTACATTTAAGAATCCCAATTTTTGCTACAGTGGGTGTTAGAAGACTCTACCAGTGGGTGTTAGTGGACTCTACCAGTGGCTGTTAGTAGACTCTACCAGTGGCGGTTAGTAGACTCAACCAGTGGGTGTTAGTAGAATCTACCAGTGGCGGTTAGTAGACTCTACCAGTGGCTGTTAGTAGAATCTACCAGTGGCTGTTAGTAGACTCTACCAGTGGCTGTTAGTAGACTCTACCAGTGGCTGTTAGTAGACTCTACCAGTGGCGTTTAGTAGACTCTACCAGAGGCGGTTAGTAGACTCTACCAGTGGCTGTTAGTAGAATCTACCAGTGGCTGTTAGTAGACTCTACCAGTGGCGGTTAGTAGACTCTACCAGAGGCGGTTAGTAGACTCTACCAGTGGGCGTTAGAAGACTCTACCAGTGGTTGTAAGTGGACTCTACCAGTGGGTGTTAGAAGACTCTACCAGTGGTTGTAAGTGGACTCTACTCGAACTTTAGGAAACGTTTTAACCCCCCAGATTCCCAAACTTAGCACCGCAGACCGCGAAGTGCCGCGCCCCCCTCACCCCACCCACACACACTCCAAATGGTACGGTAAAAATTACGCGACAACTTGCTGGCTTGTCACAAACCAGTTACCCACTGTCTGTTAACTCTCTGCAGGGGTTGCCAAAATGGCACTCTACGATACTCGAGTGGTCATCTTGCTTTCACCACATCATTGTGTCAAAGGAGTGACTTTGTTTTTCCGTTTTTTTTTTGTTTTTGTTTTTTTTTACTCTCTTTGGCATTGTATTCTTGTTCAGTATCGGTCAGTGCGTATGCTACAGAAGATCTTCAAGATGGGCTTGGACCTTGTGTCGGTCTGCCCCAGGCTTGTACAACTATATCAATGTTTCGGCCAAAGTCAGGGTCGGAAACCCCCGGGGGAAGAAATTACCGTAAAGTGGGTTCAAAGGGAAAAACAATTAACTGTTGAAGGCGCGATTAAAACAAAAATAAATTGTCTTGCTCAATAGACAAAACATCGAGAGGATGATATCGGAGATCAAAAATATAATTTGGGATATTATCTAAATGTCTATATATGTCCATGCGGTTATCAGCAACATATCTCTTCTGCATATGTCTACGTCAGTTTGTTGCCTCTACTACATAACGTGTGCCCCTCTATAAACGTCGGCTGTGTGCCACTCTCAATTTTGTGCTGTGTGCCCGTCAACTCACATGGTCCATTGTGCCCATCAACACACTTGGTCCGTTGTGCCCATCAACACACTTTGTCCGTTGTGCCCATCAACAAACTTGGTCCGTTGTACCCATCAACACACTTGGTCCGTTTGTCAACATCAACACACTTGGTCCATTGTGCCCATCAACACACTTGGTCCGTTGTACCCATCAACACACTCGGTCAGTTGTGCCCATCAACACACTTGGTCCGTTGTCCCCCAACAACACACTTGGTCCGTTGTGCCCATCAACACACTTGGCCTGTTTTGCCCATCAACACACTTGACCTGTTGTGCCAATCAATACACTTGGTCCGTTGTGCCCATCATCACACTTGGCCTGTTGTGCCCATGAACACACTTGGTCCGTTGTGCCCATCATCACACTTGGCCTGTTGTGCCCATCATCACATCTGGCCTGTTGTGCCCATCAACACACTTGGTCCGTTGTGTCCATCATCACACTTGGTCCGTTGTGCCCATCAACACACTTGGTCCGTTGTGCCCATCATCATACTTGGCCTGTTGTGACCATCATCACACTTGGCCCGTTGTGCCCATCATCACACTTGGTCCGTTGTGCCCATCATCACACTTGGCCTGTTGTGCCCATCATCACACTTGGTCCGTTGTGCCCATCATCACACTTGGCCTGTTGTGCCCATCATCACACTTGGTCCGTTGTGCCCATCATCACACTTGGCCCGTTGTGCCCATCATCACACTTGGTCCGTTGTGCCCATCAACACACTTGGTCCGTTGTGCCCATCATCACACTTGGCCTGTTGTGCCCATCATCACACTTGGTCCGTTGTGCCCATCATCACACTTGGCCTGTTGTGCCCATCATCACACTTTGTCCGTTGTGCCCATCATCACACTTGGCCTCTTGTGCCCATCATCACACTTGGCCTGTTGTGCCCATCAACACACTTGGCCTGTTGTGCCCAGCATCACACTTGGCCTGTTGTGCCCATCATCACACTTGGTCCGTTGTGCCCATCAACACACTTGGTCCGTTGTCCCCATCAACAAACCAGGTCTCTTGTGCCCATCAACACACTAGGCCTGTTGTGGCCATCAACACACTTGGTCCGTTGTGGCCATCAACACACTAGGCCTGTTGTGCCCATCAACACACTTGTTCCGTTGTGCCCATCAACACACTTGGTCCGTTGTGCCCATCAAAACACTAGGTCTGTTGTGCCCATCAACACACTTGGCCTGTTGTGCACATCATCACACTAGGCAAGTTGTGCCCATCAACACACTAGGCCTGTTGTGGCCATCAACACACTTGGTCCGTTGTTGCCATCATCACACTTGGTCCGTTGTGGCCATCATCACACTTGGCCTGTTGTGCACATCATCACACTAGGCAAGTTTTGCCCATCAACACACTAGGCCTGTTGTGGCCATCAACACACTTGGTCCGTTGTTGCCATCAACACACTTGGTCCGTTGTTGCCATCAACACACTTGGTCCGTTGTGGCCATCATCACACTTGGCCTGTAGTGCACATCATCACACTTGGCCTGTTGTGCACATCATCACACTAGGCCTGTTCTGCCCATCATCACACTAGGCCTGTTGTGGCCATCAACACACTAGGTCTGTTGTGCCCATCATCACACTTGGCCTGTTGTTCCCATCATCACACTTGACCTGTTGTGGCCATCATCACACTAGGCCTGTTGTGGCCATCAACACATTAGGTCTGTTGTGCCCATCATCACACTTGGCCTGTTGTGCACATCATCACACTTAGCCTGTTGTGCACATCATCACACTTGGCCTGTTGTGCACATCATCACACTTGGCCTGTTGTGCACATCATCTTACCCTTAGTTGGAACATTGAACGTGGTGTGTGTGCGCGCGGGCGCGTTTGTCTGCTTGTTTTTTTGTTTTTTTTTTCCACGCTCTGTTTGATTGAGTCTGGTCTGCTTATCATTACCGCCAACCCCTTCCCCCCCCCCTCCCCCCCCCCGGTCCCTTATACAACCCTTCCTTTTCTGTTTGTTTTCTTGTTTTTCTGTTTTTTTTTTCCACGCTCTGTTTGATTGAGTCTGGTCTGCTTATCATTCCCGCCAACCCCCTCCCCCCCCCGTCCCCCCACCCGGTCCCTTATACAACACTTGCTTTTCTGGTCTGTTAAATGTAAAGTAAGCTGGTGTGAAGTGCACGCCCAGCGCCATAGCGCTATTGTATCCATTTGATCAGTTCTCGTGTTGGGGGTGGCTCTTACCTGCCGTAAGAGACAAGTAGAGCATACTCCAATTGCCGTGTTTTGTGACCTTAGCGGTGGATTTACTAGCAGTTAACGTAGCCCAGCAACCTTTGAACCGTTTCAGACATACGTGTATTGTAATTTTTCTACGGAATAATATTCATAGTTTAAAAAAAAATAAAAATTTGGAAAAGTGATAATTATTTTATTTTTCGTCTTACTTTTTCTTATTTTTTTTTTAATTGTCGCGGAAAAAAAAATGAAGAAAAGAAAGAGATCTAGGGTATTTATATATACCCTTTTTTATTTTGGATAAGATCTTCGCCCTTGTGTTCATGATTAAATTGGCCCCCATCCTCATTCTTAGGCCGAGAACCATGTTGGGGGCTTTAATTTGATGACTTGCTAGAGAAGTCTGGCGACAGTTGGTGGTGATGTATGGGCTCGGACAGCTCTCGCTTGTATGGGAGGGTTTCATCGAGTGTGTAGTTTTGACGTAGCACAGGAGCCTGTGCTGATGGTTGTAGCTGGCGATTCCATCAAGAACGAGATTATAGCCGGGGTTTTCGTCAGTTCTGGGATTATAGCTGGGGGATTTAATCAAGTGTGAGATTATAGCTGGGGATTACATCTCGTGTGGGCTTATAGCTGGATATTTCATTATGTATGTTGCTATGTATTTATTACCCTATAATAACACACAAAAAAAAACAACAAAAAATGTATGCGAATTAAACAAAAATAAAGACAATATTTTTAAAGTTACAATTGGCTATCTCTCTCTCTCCCTCCCCCCCCTCTCTCTCTCCCCCTCTCTCTTTTTCTCTGGACTCTTGCAGTTACGCCTATGACTGTACTATAATTACCCTTTAAAAAAAAAACATAAGCCATTACTAATACCTCCCTATTGATTATGCCCCTATAGGATAAAAACAACACCGAATCCCATGGGATTACCTTCTGCTCTCCCGGGGCAATGACATTATTCTATACTCGACTCTACCTCTAGTTTCTGTGATAAATCATCGCCTTTGCCCCCGTGACATTAGCATATTTCCCCAAATACCATTTGACCACTGCGTCTCATGTGATATTGTCACAATTGCCCGTGTTTAACTTACCACCGTTGCCCCTGTTTAACTTACCACCTTTACTCACGCGTGTTTAACTTACCACCTTTACTCACCCGTGTTTAACTTACCACCTTTACTCACGCGTGTTCAACTTACCACCTTTACTCACGCGTGTTTAACTTACCACCTTTACTCACGCGTGTTTAACTTACCACCTTTACTCACCCGTGTTTAACTTACCACCTTTACTCACGCGTGTTTAACTTACCACCTTTACTCACGCGTGTTTAACTTACCACCTTTACTCACCCGTGTTCAACTTACCACCTTTACTCACGCGTGTTTAACTTACCACCTTTACTCACCCGTGTTCAACTTACCACCTTTACTCACGCGTGTTCAACTTACCACCTTTACTCACGCGTGTTCAACTTACCACCTTTACTCACGCGTGTTCAACTTACCACCTTTACTCACGCGTGTTCAACTTACCACCTTTACTCACGCGTGTTCAACTTACCACCTTTACTCACGCGTGTTCAACTTACCACCTTTACTCACGCGTGTTCAACTTACCACCTTTACTCACGCGTGTTCAACTTACCACCTTTACTCACGCGTGTTCAACTTACCACCTTTACTCACGCGTGTTCAACTTACCACCTTTACTCACGCGTGTTCAACTTACCACCTTTACTCACGCGTGTTCAACTTACCACCTTTACTCACGCGTGTTCAACTTACCACCTTTACTCACGCGTGTTCAACTTACCACCTTTACTCACGCGTGTTCAACTTACCACCTTTACTCACGCGTGTTCAACTTACCACCTTTACTCACGCGTGTTCAACTTACCACCTTTACTCACGCGTGTTCAACTTACCACCTTTACTCACGCGTGTTCAACTTACCACCTTTACTCACGCGTGTTCAACTTACCACCTTTACTCACGCGTGTTCAACTTACCACCTTTACTCACGCGTGTTCAACTTACCACCTTTACTCACGCGTGTTCAACTTACCACCTTTACTCACGCGTGTTCAACTTACCACCTTTACTCACGCGTGTTCAACTTACCACCTTTACTCACGCGTGTTCAACTTACCACCTTTACTCACGCGTGTTCAACTTACCACCTTTACTCACGCGTGTTCAACTTACCACCTTTACTCACGCGTGTTCAACTTACCACCTTTACTCACGCGTGTTCAACTTACCACCTTTACTCACGCGTGTTTAACTTACCACCTTTACTCACCCGTGTTCAACTTACCACCTTTACTCACGCGTGTTTAACTTACCACCTTTACTCACCCGTGCTTAGCTTATCACCATTACCCATGTTTAATATACCACCATTACTCACCCGTGTTTAACTTACCACCTCCCCCCCTTTTAGACATTTCCACCACGTCTCATCTGACAGACATATCAATGAAGGCAATATTGAGATATAACCGGTCTGGATCTCAAACGGGAAGAATGTGTTTGTGTGAAATAAAGCGGGCTCGAGCAAAATGTTATGCAAATGAAAAAAACAAACTTGGCGTTGTAAAGGGCATACAACAATAAGCCAATCTTTAATCTGCGTTGTGAAGGGCATACAACAATAAGCCAATCTTTAATCTGCGTTGTAAAGGGCATACAACAATAAGCCAATCTTTAATCTGCGTTGTGAAGGGCATACAACAATAAGCCAATCTTTAATCTGCGTTGTAAAGGGCATACAACAATAAGCCAATCTTTAATCTGCTTTGTAAAGGCCATACAACAATAAGCCAATCTTTAATCTGCGTTGTAAAGGGCATACAACAATGAGCCAATCTTTAATCTGCGTTGTAAAGGGCATACAACAATGAGCCAATCTTTAATCTGCGTTGTAAAGGGCATACAACAATGAGCCAATCTTTAATCTGCGTTGTAAAGGGCATACAACAATAAGCCAATCTTTAATCTGCGTTGTAAAGGGCATACAACAATAAGCCAATCTTTAATCTGCGTTGTAAAGGGCATACAACAATAAGCCAATCTTTAATCTGCGTTGTAAAGGGCATACAACAATAAGCCAATCTTTAATCTGC
>CAXITT010000503.1:529864-542483 GCA_964033795.1 Lymnaea stagnalis | reverse complement strand
CCCCCCTGCGGTCATCCATGCTCCCCCCTGAGGACATCCATGCTCCCCCATGCGGACATCCATGCTCCCCCCTGCGGACATCCATGCTCCCCCCTGCGGACATCCATGGTCTCCCCTGCGGACATCCATGGTCTCCCCTGCGGACATCCATGGTCTCCCCTGCGGACCCCCCATGCTCCCACCTACAAAAACTTCTTTGGTCCCTAATGTATTCAATGTGTTCATGTTAAGTCAATCCATCCCTCTATCCACCGATACTTTCAGCCATCATGCCCATTTCAACCATGTTTCCACCCATCCATTTAAAGTTCCATCCATCGAGCTACCCATCCACATTTCAACTTCTCCGCCAGTCCTTCTTGTATCTGTTCAGTAAAGTTAACAGCAATCGTCTCCTGCGGGCAGGTCCTATAGCATCGACGTCATCGCGGGTCCCAGCTGGGCAAGCTGATAAGCCATCTCGGACACCAAGCCATTAAGTAATAAGCCTAAACTGTCTTGGCGAATAGATATGATGATTTCGTTTTGTTACATATCCACTCGTACAGCGTAAGTTGTTTCTTTGTATTAAAAAAAAAAAAACAAAAAAAAACACTTTAACACAAACTTATATTTTTAGACTCCACCCCTTAGACCTTGAAATTGACGTCACCGAGTGAATGCCTCGCTCCTGCCCGCTCATGTCCTCGCTAGGGGGGAGACCATTGTTGACATTCGAATGCGTTCCATTTTGTTCTTTCTCCAGATGCCATTAGGTGACGCTATTTCTAGATTTTCGTACTAGAACGTTCGGATTAAATACCTTTACAAAGCCCGTCAGCGGGGTTAGCAGACTTACCGAGGGGAAAACTAGCGAGACTTATATATAGACATACCAGACGTAATATGATTGTGTGTATAAATAAGTATTTCTATTTTGAGGATTGAACCCGTTTTCCACCTGCTGCATACTGATGCACTTTTTTGCTTCTGTACTCAAATTTGTTGTTATAAAGAAATGTATTTATATGTCCAAATTGAATTTAGTATCACTAGCTTTGGGATCGTCTTTGTTTTCATTCTGTTAGAACATTCTCCTGTTACGCATGGGTTCGTATACGAGCCAACAGTTGACACGGATTGAATTTTTATAACCATAAGGGTACCAAACATTTTTCCTAAGGGGAAAATTAACGTTCTTTGAACCTTACATCGATTGCCTTGTTAGCATGTGCGCGTGGGTTCATTCACTTGGAACAGGCGCTGCAGCGAAACAGCAATAAGAGGCAGCCTGACGGCCTCACACAATAACGATACAATCTAACCGCCCCACGATACAATCTAACCGCCCCACTCAAATATGATACAATCTAACCGCCCCACTCAAGTATGATACAATCTAACCGCCCAACTCCAGTATGATGCAATCTAACCACCTCACAAAAGTATGATAATATCTAACCACCTCACACAAGTATGATACAATCTAACCGCCTCACACAAGTATGATACAATCTAACCGACTCACACAAGTATGATTACCATCTAACCGCCTCACACACGTATGATACAATCTAACCGCCCCACACAAGTATGATACGATCTAACCGCCCCACACAAGTATGATACAATCTAACCACCTCACACACGTATGATACAATCTAACCGCCCCACACAAGTTATGATACAATCTAACCGACTCACACAAGTATGATTACCATCTAACCGCCACACACACGTATGATACAATCTAACCGCCCCACACAAGTATGATACGATCTAACCGCCCCACACAAGTATGATACAATCTAACCGCCTCACACACGTATGATACAATCTAACCGCCCCACACAAGTATGATACGATATAACTGCCCCACACAAGTATGATACGATCTAACTGCCCCACACAAGTATGATACAATCTAACCAACCCACACAAGTATGATACAATCTAACCGCCCCACACAAGTCAAGTATGATACGATCTAACTGCCTCACACAAGTATGATACTATCTAACCGCCTAGGGCCAGTAATAAACAGTCAAACTGCCCCACACAATCATAAATATGCTCCCAGCCCACTGTTGTCTAGCTCCTCCCACCCCCTATCGATCGTTTAGCAATGGGCCAGAGGGACTTTCATCCTGTTTTTCCAGTTTGTGTTAATGGCGGCTGCACTTTTAACTCTGCAAAGTCAGCGGAGAGGTCGAGCCCATGATTTGGCGTACTTTACCAACCTCAATCAATAGCGTACACGTCCCCCTTAACCTCCATAATCATACACACACTCCAAACAATTCAAAACCTCCTTCCATCAAAAAATACACACCCTCCTCCCACCATGAGACACACCCTTCTCTTATCATAACACACACACCCTTCTCTTATCATAACACACACACCCTTCTCTTATCATAACACACACACCCTTCTCTTATCATAACACACACACCCTTCTCTTAGCATAACACACACACCCTTCTCTTATCATAACATACACACCCTTCTCTTATCATAACACACACACCCTTCTCTTATCATAACACATACACCCTTCTCTTATCATAACACATACACCCTTCTCCCATCATAACATACACACCCTTCTCCAACCATAACATACACACCCTTCTCCAACCATAACATAAACACCCTTCTCACACAATAACACACACACCCTTTTCCCACCATAACATACACATTCTTTTCCCACCATAACATACACACCCTTTTCCCACCATAACATACACACCCTTTTCCCACAATAACACACACACCCTTCTCCACCATAACACACACACCCTCCTCCCACCATAACATACGTACCCTCCTGCCACCATAACATACGTACCCTCCTCCCACCATAACATATGTACCCTCCTCCCACCATAACATACACACCCTCAACTCTTATTTTAATATTGTATCCTTCCCTATTGCTTTATATTTATAGAAAGAACTACTTTATTTTAATGTTACCACCCCACCCTCTCAAAGAACTACTTTGTGTTAATGTTACCACCCCACCCTCTCCAAGAACTACTTTGTGTTAATGTTACCACCCCACCCTCTCAAAGAACTACTTTGTGTTAATGTTACCACCCCACCCTCTCCAAGAACTACTTTGTGTTAATGTTACCACCCCACCCTCTCCAAGAACTACTTTGTGTTAATGTTACCACCCCACCCTCTCCGTGCACTACTTTGTGTTAATGTTACCACCCCACCCTCTCCAAGAACTACTTTGTGTTAATGTTACCAGGGGTGGGAGAGGTTGAACTACTTTGTGTTAATGTTACCACCCCACCCTCTCCAAGAACTACTTTGTGTTAATGTTACCACCCCACCCTCTCCAAGAACTACTTTGTGTTAATGTTACCACCCCACCTTCGTTACCGCGCACCTACCGCTACTCCCCCTTCTTGACAACTTTATGAACTATGTTATCCTCGCACCCACCTCCCTCCCTCCTCTAAATTGTTATTGACCTCTTACAACACGTTTAAAAAAAAATTGTTTGTTGTGTAATGCCGTCGTAAAAATCACTACGCTTTGATTGACTACAGTTACAAATATGGGGTGGGGGGGGGGGGCTACGACGACCGTGGCCCTGAAATCGTTTAAAAATAAACAAAATTTTAAAACGTGGCCAGGGAAAAGGAGAGCGAAGCGAAGCGAAGCGAAGCGAAGCGAAACCGTCGTGGCAAAAGGCGGTGAAGTTTAAAAAAGAAAAGTCTGGCCGTCTGAGATTCCGGACTGTGGGATAAATATAGCAGGCCGAAATACGTGAAGTGGGGAAAAGGGCGTCCGGGAGGGGGGAGGGATTGGGGGGGGAGGAGGGGTTGCGTAAAAGTGCGTTTCTAGCTGGCTCGGGGATCCGTCTGCTCCAACAGTCGTCGCCACGCCGTCGTTGGATGGATGCGGGGGTCTTGAGGAGCACGGGATACAGTCGTGGTGCACAATGCACTGGAGTTTTGGGCCACGAGTGGATATTCCCTGATTACCGCCACCAACATCTCTTTGATTTGGATTACAATTGTTTGGGGGACGTTTACTGTGGAACACGAGTAGGCAATGATTGTCATTGGTTTAACGGTTCGATTTTAATTACTGGCTTCTAGTGTTCGATTTATGTGTTTATTTATAGAATGAGTTTTAAATAATTTTTCTGAAAGTTTCCAAATAATGCTAATTCGAAATAACGATGTTATAAATTGTTCAAATAAAGGTATCCATTTGTTCGAATAATGGTATAAATTGTTCGCACAACGGTGTTCATTTTTCGAATAACGGTATAAATTGTTCGAAAGAAGGTATCAATTGTTCGAATATCAATATAAAATGTTCGAATTGCGATATACACTTTTCGAATAACGGTGTCAGTTGTTTGAATAACGGTACTAACTGTTCGAATAATGGTATGATTTGTTCGAATCTCTTATATATATATTACGCTTCTGGTGTGACTCGTGGACTGCTTCCTAATGGACTGCTGCCTAATGGACTTCTTCCTAATTTCGTATTGAGAGTATATTACAAATTATTCTATATGTCTGAAAGAAAGTATAGTTCAATAATGAGTTCAATAGCGCTCAAAATATAATTCCCGATAACTACGCTAAATGATACAGATATTGTTAATGATTTGCATATAACGCAACTGCGTTTGGTGCGTAATAATTTCTTTTCGGAAAATGAACTCGTCTCAATTTAAGTATGGTGTAAAAAAAATGTTCGGCTCATAAGTGGTCCGGACATCAGAATATTAAATATAGTTCATGGACGTGAAATAAAAAGTGTACAGTGACGTATCATTGAGGGAAGAGTGTAGTGAAAATTGGGATTCTGAAATGTGCGTTACTTGAGTTCATGCTTTGTCCAGTAACTTTAGTAGATGAGAAGTTCACGCATTGCTGTCGCCAATGTTTGGAGGGCTCCTCTGTCGAGTAACAGTATTATTGTTGAGATAACAAAAACATTTGAAATCTTTGAAATAGCGGTTATAAATAATTTTTAAAAGTAGATTTTATACTTGTGTTTGATTAACAGTGAGAAAAATCAGCGTGTGCAAAAAAACTTTTCGCTTTGCATTTCAAATGGAGCATTTAACTTCGCCTGCGATCGTTTCAAATTCTTTCACATTTAATAGTTTCAAATTCTTTCATATTCAATAGTTTCAAATTCTTTCATATTCAATAGTTTCAAATTCTTTCATATTCAATAGTTTCAAATTCTTTCATATTCAATAGTTTCAAATTCTTTCATATTCAATAGTTTCAATTTCTCTTATATGCAACAGTTTCATTTAGTCGTGTGCAGTAGTTTCAATTTTTTTCGGACGCAATAGTTTCACATTTTCTTAAGCAATAGTTTTAAATTGTCGCATGCAATAGTTTCAAATTTTCTTAAGTAATAGTTTTAAATTGTCGCATGCAATAGTTTCACATTTTCTTAAGTAATAGTTTTAAATTGTCGCATGCAATAGTTTCACATTTTCTTAAGTAATAGTTTTAAATTGTCGCATGCAATAGTTTCACATTTTCTTAAGTAATAGTTTTAAATTGTCGCATGCAATAGTTTCACATTTTCTTAAGTAATAGTTTTAAATTGTCGCATGCAATAGTTTCACATTTTCTTAAGTAATAGTTTTAAATTGTCGCATGCAATAGTTTCACATTTTCTTAAGTAATAGTTTTAAATTGTCGCATGCTTTTTTTTTTTTTTTTTTTTGTTTTTTTTTTTTGTTTTTTTTGTTTTTTGTTTTTTTGGCCAGAATTGACCAGCGAGTTCTTTCATGTCCGACATGCCTCTGATTTGCATTTGTAATTGTATTCTCCCTCACTAGCGGGATGGGACAAAGGATCGCATTGTTCCATCATATTGCATTGTACACCACCGCAGCATACAACACTATGTCTGACAGATCTAGCGAGGCACATTGACTGACAGATCTAGCGAGACACATTGACTGACAGATCTAGCGAGACACATTGACTGACAGATCTAGCGAGACACATTGACTGACAGATCTAGCGAGACCCTTTGACTGACAGATCTAGCGAGACACATCGACTGACAGCTCTAGCGAGACACATTGACTGACAGCTCTAGCGAGACCCATTGACTGACATATCTAGCGAGACCCTTTGACTGACATATCTAGCGAGACACATTGACTGACAGATCTATGAAAACACATTGACCGACAGATCTAGCGCAGAGCACACATTATCATATACCAACAAAGTATTAAAACAGTAGGCATAGCTTTAGTTCATATTGGAAATCGGTCCCAGATTAACCCGTTGCGGGGGGTGGGTTGGGGTGTGGGTGGGGTTGCTATCAACTGTAAAGGTATTGATTGCTCAATTAAAGTGAGTCAAATGTCTAAGAAAAGATCAATAAACCAAATGAATGAACTTCTACTATTAATGCTGCCATTACTACTTCTATCACTACTACTATCACTTCTACTATTACCACCAATGTCACTACTACTGTCGCTACTACTATTCCTACTGCTATCACTACTATTATCACTACTAGTGTCACCACTAGTATCACTACGACTATTCCTACTAGCATTACCACTAGTATTACTGCTACTCTTACTACTGCTATTGCTACTACTATCATTGTTACTACTACTGCTAACCAATTACGACATAAAGTATATAGGCTATCATTTTTAGACTGCAATAAGCCCAAACTCGGCGTCATACATTGTCGTACTATCGCTAACGTCAGTCCAATAGGGCTTGTCATTTAATGACGGAAATCGGTTAATAGAACCGTTGTAATCATCCGGGTACTCGGGTCGGACAAAATGTCAACACTGTTCAGTACAACTATGTTAGCGAAGAGGCCCTTAACCTAAATCAAAACTTGTTTACAACTATATTTTACGAAATATTTTACACAATATTTTTTACTTTTTTTTTTTTTTTTTTTTTATGTGACTTCCTTGCGCGTGCAATACATGTAAAAGGCACTCTAGATACAAGGATCGTCCGAACGATATGCTATAGTTGAAATAGTTGTCCGACGTTCTAAGAATAGTAACGCTATGACGTTTTCCGGTCTGAGCAATCAATGGCAAACCCTATAGTAGAGACAAATCGAAAAATCGCAAGCTATTTGAGTCCTCGAGAACTGCTCACGAATTTTCCCAGAGAACACTACTCCCATTAGTCCTAGAGCGCAGTGCTCACATCATCCTTATAGGGGGCAGTACTCCCATATTCCTAGTGCACAGTACTCCCGTAGTCCTAGTATACAGTATTCCCTTAGTCCTAGAGTACAGTACTGCCATTGTCCTAGTGTACATTACTCCCATAATCCTAGAGTACAGTACTACCATAATACCGTGTACAGAACGTCATGCTCCTAAAGTACAGTACTCCCATAGCCTAGTGTACAATACTCCCATAATCCTAGAGTGCAGCACTTCCATAGTCCTAAAGTAAAGTACTCCCATAGTCCTAGTGTACAGTACTCGCATAATCCTAGAGTACATTACGCCCATCCAAAGCCGCCACATCTCGATGAAATGTACGCACAATTTTTAAAATCTCCTCAATGTCTTCGGACACAGTCAAATGAAGTTAAAACATTTTTTTTTAAAATTAAAAAATCATTATTTCTACTTTTCTGTTCTATTATGATTATGTCTGACAGACTTTATATCATCATAAGGGATAAATTCATTGTGTTATCATTGTGGTATCATTGTGATATCAATGTGGTATAAATCTGGAATCAGTGTGTTATCACTGTGTCATCAGTGTGATATCAGTCTGTTATCTGTCTGATATTAATTTTGTATCAGTCTGCTATCAGTCTGGTATCAGCGTGTTAAAGGTCTGGTATCAGCCTGGCGTCAGTCTGCTATCAGTCTGGTATCAGCCTGGCGTCAGTGTGTTATCAGTGTGTTATCGGTCTGCTATTAGTCTGGTATCATTCTGGTGCTCCGTCTGGTGTCATTCTGGTGCTCCGTCTGGTGTCATTCTGGCGTCAGTCTGGTGCTCCGTCTTGTGTCAGTCTGGTGCTCAGTCTGATGCTCAGTCTGGTGTCATTCTGGCGTCAGTCTGGTGCTCAGTCTGGTGTCATTCTGGCGTCAGTCTGGTGCTCCGTCTGGTGCTCAGTCTGGTATGATTCTGGCGTCAGTCTGGTGCTCAGTCTGGTGTCATTCTGGCGTCAGTCTGGTGCTCCGTCTGGTGTCATTCTGGCGTCAGTCTGGTGCTCAGCCTGGCGTCAGTCTGGTGCAGTCTGGTGCTCAGCCTGGCGTCAGTGTGATATGACTCCTGATTATGATAATAGTGTCATTTAAGACTAGGTTTTGTGCCATGTCTCGTTGCGGACTGTTGGCAATACTGATCTCATCGTCGCAAAAATTTGGAGCAGACCTGTAGTCACGCATTATTTTCTTGAATTAGCACCTACAATTGCAAAATTATGATATACACTTTTAGCAGACCTGTAGTCACGCATTATTTTCTTGAATTAGCACCTACAATTGCAAAATTATGATATACACTTTTAGCAGACCTGTAGTCACGCATTATTTTCTTGAATTAGCACCTACAATTGCAAAATTATGATATACACTTTTAGCAGACCTGTAGTCACGCATTATTTTCTTGAATTAGCACCTACAATTGCAAAATTATGATATACACTTTTAGCAGACCTGTAGTCACGCATTATTTTCTTGAATTAGCACCTACAATTGCAAAATTATGACATACACTTTTAGCAGACCTGTAGTCACGCATTATTTTCTTGAATTAGCCCCTATCATTGCAAAACTCAGCTGTATGAAAGTCCCATAATTTGTTCAATCGACGATATTTGCCTAATTGAATAATGTCACGGATACATCTATACGATTATTGCATGCGTCATTAAAGTCACGTATAGATCATGTATAAGATTATTCCATGATTCACTTAAGTCACGGATGCATCTATAAGATTATTGCATGCGTCATTAAAGTCACGTATAGATCATGTATAAGATTATTCCATGATTCACTTAAGTCACGGATGCATCTATAAGATTATTGCATGCGTCATTAAAGTCACGTATAGATCATGTATAAGATTATTCCATGATTCACTTAAGTCACGGATACATCTATACGATTATTGCACACGTCATTAAAGTCGCGTATAGATCATGTATAAGATTATTCCATTATCAACTTAAGTCACGGATACATCTAAACGATTATTGCACACGTCATTAAAGTCGCGTATAGATCATGTATACGATAATTCCATGATTCGCTTAAGTCACGGATACATCTATAAGATCATTGCATACTTCACTTAAGTCACGGATACATATAAAACGTTGTTTACATAATTCACGGCCACGGCTGCACGATCGTTGCAGATTTCATCGCTCTTTTCAGTGATGCTAATCCCATAATTTGAAAATAGCATGTCTATACTCCTGTGTATCTATCGGTATAAAAGGCATCTCTATAACTATAATCACTCCCGCTCAATGTCGCTGAACTCTCTGCTCCGTTCGCTCGCTCATATTACGCAATCGCTTGTTACTGACTGCAACAATTTTTTTTGGCGGGAGAACTCTAAACTAAACCCCATAGAGAATGTCAGGTGACTTTTTAAACAAAAAATTACAGCTGTCGTAACAGGAGCTCTCCACACTGTTGAAATTATGTTCTTAAAAAGTCGGGGGGGTGTTTTCCCATAGATTTAAATGTGTCAAAACAACATGGCCCTACCGGAACGGTGGAATTAGAACCGCTTAAAATCTTCCGTCATAATGGAGAGATCTCTGGCTCCGCTAAGGAGCAAATTATTGTTTTAAAAAAATGTCCCTGCATATTCAATGCCGTCAGTCGCGCACCCTAACGGGTAAATGAGGTAACACAATGGCCACCCATACCCAGTTCCTGCTCGCTCTCCATTCGAGAGTTCAGTGACCCATAGACAACGCTTTCCAACAGCAGAAATAGGGGTGAACGGTTAGGCGGCGCCCCAGGTGCCACGCCAGGCGTGGCCGCCACCGTACGGCTGAGGTTTAACTACGCCCCTGGTCAGTCTCTGGTAACGCCATCTCTGCACCACTGAAGCTAAGGTGTTGTTCTGCTGCACTTCAGAATGATCAGGTCTCATCTCATCTCCGGTGGTTAATCATTGCATTGCCCGTGAGACTCTGTTGCTTTAGTTTTTGTTTGTTTGTTCATATTGTTGAGTAGGTAATGGGTCAGTGACGTGGCTGTGTCACGTGATCCGCAAACCCACTATTTTCGTTAAACATTTTCACCATCTGCCATGGTGGGGGGGGGGTGGAATCTGGTTTACAGAAAGGACGAATATAAGTGAAAGCTGTTGCTGAACTATCAAGCTTGTGACCAAGTTTCAGTGACGCCGGTGGGGGGGGGGGGGGGGGTTGTTAAAGCTGACACGCGCGTTGCAGAAAAAAAATGCACTAACATTAATTGGGTGGAGTCATGTGTGGATGTGTGTGGAATCATGTGTGGCTGTGTGTGGAATCATGTGTGGCTGTGTGTGGAATCATGTGTGGCCGTGTGTGGAATCCTGTGTGGCCGTGTGTGGAATCATGTTTTGCCGTGTGTGGAATCATGTGTGGTTGTGTGTGGAATCTTATGTGGCTGTGTGTGGAATCATGTTTAGCCGTGTGTGGAATCATGTGTGGCCGTGTGTGGAATCATGTGTGGTTGTGTGTGGAATCACGCGTTGTGTGTGGAATCGTATGTGGCTCTGTGTGGAATCATGTTCTTTTTTTCCCCCCAATGTTTCTTGATATCCGAGGCACAGTAAAAGGGATAATGTCCAGGGGGCCAATGTCCAGTGCGCCAATGTCCAGTGGGCCAATGTCCAGTGCGCCAATGTCCATTGTGTCAATATCCAGTGACATTGTCCAGTGATAATGTCGTAGGTGTCAGTGTCCAGTGTCAATGTCCAATGATAAAATGTCAAGTGTGTCAATGTCCAGTGATAATATCGAAGATGTCAGTGTCCAGTGATAATGTTGACTGTGTCAGTGTCTAGAGATGATGTCGATGGTGTCAATGTCCTATGGGGTGATGATGATATGAAGCTGTGGCGCGATGTTTTCACGCGAATCCATTGTCAGGAATTGCATACAGCGACACGAACGTGCTACCAATGGCATACAGCGACACGGACGTGCTACCCATGGCATACAGCGACACGAACGTGCTACCCATGGCATACAGCGACACGAACGTGCTACCCGTGGCATACAGCGACACGAACGTGCTACCCATGGCATACAGCGACACGCACGTGCTACCCATGGCATACAGCGACACGAACGTGCTACCCCTGGCATACAGCGACACGAACGTGCTACCCATGGCATACAGCGACACGAACGTGCTACCCATGGCATACAGCGACACGAACGTGCTACCCATGGCATACAGCGACACGAACGTGCTACCCATGGCATACAGCGACACGAACGTGCTACCCATGGCATACAGCGACACGAACGTGCTACCCATGGCATACAGCGACACGAACGTGCTACCCATGGCATACAGCGACACGAACGTGCTACCCATGGCATACAGCGACACGAACGTGCTACCCATGGCATACAGCGACACGAACGTGCTACCCATGGCATACAGCGACACGAACGTGCTACCCATGGCATACAGCGACACGAACGTGCTACCCATGGCATACAGCGACACGAACGTGCTACCCATGGCATACAGCGACACGAACGTGCTACCCATGGCATACAGCGACACGAACGTGCTACCCATGGCATACAGCGACACGGACGTGCTACCCATGGCATACTGCGACACGGACGTGCTACCCTGGGCATACCGCGACACGAACGTGCTACCCATGGCATACAGCGACACGAACGTGCTACCCATGGCATACAGCGACACGGACGTGCTACCCATGGCATACAGCGACACGGACGTGCTACCCTTGGCATACAGCGACACGGACGTGCTACCCATTGCATACAGCGACACGGACGTGCTACCCATGGCATACAGCGACACGGACGTGCTACCCATGGCATACAGTGACACGAACGGGCCACCTATGGGTTTAAAATTGTCAAAATGCACACTCTCATGACGTCTCTTTCCGATGTAAAATTGCAAGTGCTATTGGTGAAATAATTTGTTGTGATGAGATGATGCTGTTCGCACTTGTAAATTCATGACATATTACCTCGTAAGAGATTTACCTTGTAGATTACCTTGTAGCAGAGTACCTTGTAGCAGATTATATTGTAGCAGATTACCTTGCAGCAGAGTACCTTTACCAGATTACCTTGTAGCTGATTATGTTGTAGCAGAGTACCTTGCAGCAGATTACATATCGTCCTTGGTGTTTGCTCATAAGAGAGTGTGTGAGGCTGGGTTTGGGTTAGGGTAGCCTCTCTGGTCAGTTTAACTGTATGTCCACCCACCCACACGCTCGCTCGGTCAGAACAAACCCGTCTGGTCATACTGGAACTTTAGCACACGTTATACCCGGCCCGTTTTTCTGGAGGAAAATATATGCATTTCTGGTCACAAAATACTACTGCAAACAGGAATTGTTTTTCACGTAAATTTTAGCCCGCGCCCCCCCCCCCC
>CAXITT010000503.1:506841-527565 GCA_964033795.1 Lymnaea stagnalis | reverse complement strand
GGGGGGGGGGGGGCAAAAAATTGGGCGATCCTCCGAAGTCCGGTCCCAAATTATTTCCTCCGAAGTCCGGTCCCAAATTATTTCCTCCGAAGTCCGGTCCCAAATTATTTCGTGTGAAAAAAACTGCAATGCACAGTGTCTATTGTTAGAAAACAGCAGAAACGTCAGTCATGGCTTTTGCAAATAACTGTCACTCACAAACCAGTCAGTAAATACTAAATGTTGTCATTGGCGCATAGCATTTGCAAATACCGGCCGAAAACGTTCTGCTTGTGACTGTTGCGCCACTGAAAGGCTCCCATGTAGCTGGCTAACAGACCGCGACTAGTGGGCCCTACCACTCTGATAGAGGAGTTTACGTTTTGCTTACATCCAAAGTCCTTCAATAGTCTCTGTGTGAATGAGATGGTCTACTGTCTACTGGGTCAACAAATTCACGCGCGTGCAGTGACAGCGTGAGTATAAATCCCATTGTTGAGCTGACCGACATTTTGATATCCTCGCCCATCGTCCATGACGGTAGTTGTTCCTGGTAACACATGATTAGTAATAATATAATGCGCTCGAGTGTTCAGTGTTTGTGCATCTCCATCCAACATCGTCCACTAACGCAAACATGAGTTTCAAAACAGAATAATGCCCAAGACTTTTAAGTAAGGATTAATCATTGGAAATAATTTGGGACCGGACTTCGGAGGATTGCCCAAAATTGCATGGATATGAAGACGGTTCTTACACACCGTAAAATACGTGCTTCTACGGCGAGTGGTATATAAACACGTGCTTATAGTTCATACTTATGTTCAAATTGGTTTATACCTCGAGGTGTGTGAAGCGTGTGCTGATTGGTGATCATTTTTGTAGAATACGTGCACACAGCTTGTTCATGGTGTGTAGTGTGTAAAGATAGTTTATAAAGATTGTTGTTGGGTTGTGTTTTTTTACTATGCAGACATAAATGAAGCGAGGTGAATTGTAAAATATGTGCCGTAAGCTTTTTACACGGTGTAAAAAGTACTTCTAAGAAGAGTATAAATGGTGTAAACCAATGTTCCCTCTACGGTTTGCTGGTTCGTGTGCAAAATTATACAGTTGTGTGCAAAGTTTTACAGCATCGATTTTTGTGTGTGCAAAATGTTACAGCCCACAAATACAAACACTTGCGTGGAAATTTGCTGCGCGGATACTCAAAACTGCTGCGCGGCTTCTGTGAGATGGCCGCGCAGCCGCGCAGCTTAAAGGGAAAATTGGTGTAAAGTACGTGCAGACACAAAATACAACAACGTGTTACATGTTTGTTTTTGTGTGTGGAGATTATAGTTGTTGTTAGACAGGTTAACACTTGGTGGTGTCAACAGGTCTATGGATAACATACCTTAGATAAGTGCCATATGCGCATCTGCTGTCTACTAATTACGCAGGGTTATAAAAAGCAGCTTCCGAACATGAACTTTTGTACAGCCCTATAGGCTGGTAGTTAGACTCGTATCCGGAAATTTGATCGAAAGAAATTTCGTTGACGGTTGATAGATCGAACGGAAATTTGGTAGAATCTTTTTTTCAGTTTTTACGTTAAAATATTGTTTCAAATTGCTTTTTGAACGCATAATGTTGTTTTACAATATAGTATAGAGCAGTGGTTCTCAACCTTTCTAATGCCGCGACCCTTCAATACAGTTCCTCGTGTTGTGGCGACCCCCAACCACAAAATTATTTTCGTTGATACTTTATAACTGCAGAGTATATGAGTTTTCCGTTGGTCTTAGGCGACCCCTGGGAAAGGGTCGTGCGACCCCCAAAGATTGAGAACCTTTGGTATAGAGCGTTCAAAAAGAAATTTGACGAAAATGTTAACGTGTAAACTGGAGAAGAAAAAAAAGATTCGACCAAATTTCCGTTCGATCAAATTACCGTCGATCAATTTACCGTCGACGAAATTTCTTTCGATCAAATTTCCTGTAACCATTTGGACGTGCCTGGCATTATTGGTCTGTTTTTTTAATCAATAATACCAATATAAGCCCCATTTAAAAGAAAAAAGAAAAAAGTATTATTATTACTATTTTTTTTTATAAAGGTATCGTACCATCGATATTCCCCCCAGCGAATGGTGGATTGGACAATGTCCGAATTGTGACGCGTAGCGTTTCTCAATGGCACATTCAGAGGCGGGACGGTGTGAGGAGATAACGGAGACTAGACGCGTGTGGTCAGTGTTCGGGTGCCGAATGTGACACGGTCGTAATACGCTTTGAGCACAACCAGTGGCGTTGTGTTAACCGGCCCCGAACCAATCCTCTGGCTATGTCATGTTTTAACTGACTCCTTCCAATTCTCTAAGTCAGTGGTTCTCAACCTTTTTAGTGTCACGACCCTTTTTATACAGATTCTGGTGTCGTGGCGACCCCCAGCCACACAATTATTTTCGTTGCCACTTCATAGCTGTAAGGATATGTGTTTTCAGATGGTCGTAGGTGACCCCTGGGAAAGACATTGTGTGAAGCAGGTCTTTTTTTCACCTATCCCGTACACTTGGATGTTTTTGAGCTTCACGAAAGAGTTCGAGTGGGGGGGGGGGGGGAAGCGTCATGATGCACACACAGGACAAGTCAGGGTTTGTGCTGCCCCGGGAGGGGGGGGAATATTTTTCTTGCCCTCTTCTCTCTGCAGTTGCCCGAAAATTCCGCCCCTCAGTGAAAAGGTGGTGCCCGGGGTGGGCCGCACCCTCCGCCGGCCAGGAAACACCGCTGCATCCCGCTTTAGACCAAGGATTGAAACCATCTAAACCTTGACACCAGCAGCAGCAGCCACGGAAGAACATGCTTGTTTGCATCGCTCCGCCCACTCTTCACCTCTCTTACGGCAGAGTTGTAGAGCAATCAACAACGTCCATGGTTTGTGGGCCAAAGTTGATGGGTTTTTTTGTTGTTTTTTTTTTAAAAGGAAGATAACATGTCATGGCCTTGACATTGCCTGGAAAGGGATGTCTCGTTCTGCTGGTCACTGATAGGGTTGACGTCCTGAATGATCGGTGTGTGTGAGTGTGTGTGAGGGGATCAGGAAGTCGGGCTCTGACTCCGAGCCTTGCCCCGAAATGATGTTTGAAAGATGCCGGGCTATTGTTTTTGAAACAGCAACAAGAGGGACTAACCTCGCGCCTTGGCATTGAGAGTATACTTTGATATTGTATCCAAAACAAACCCAAGCAGTCGTTTCATGATGAGGCATTCTGGAGGTTAATCTCCCTTTCTCTCGTAACGTGGCCAACTGACCTTATTTGTGTCATTTTTTTAAATTCATGAATTCATGCTGTAATCCGATAATCTTCTCAACGACACCGTATTGTTTACAATAATTAATTCCTGCATCATGTCGCGCTCCTGACACCACTTTACAGTTTGCAATGTTCTGGGAGGTTTCTCTCAAACAAAACTGTCAAAAGGGGGTAATAGAGAGAGGGGGTGGGGCTGGCTGCGTGATGATTTGATGAGTTTCGACGTTTATTTGCAGTCTTTCTGGTCTTAGGCTATAGTCACACCGCCTCCATATTTTATCGACAGCCAAGACGGGCACACAAGACCGAATTCGGTAGAAAAAACAAAGAGATCGAAGCTTCAAATAGGGGGGGGGAGGGGAGTTTAATTTGTAGGAGAATCAATTAGTGGCCATTAAAGAGTTAATTTGTTGAGTTTGCGACCATAAATCAGTTTGATGTTTCATTTCACTGGTCATGAAAGGTGAGATCACGGCCGTTGGTATGGTTAACACTGAGGATTCGGATGCGATCGGTGCCAAGGTAACCACGACGCCAGACGAATGCATCTGCCGAACGATCGGTTTGGTATGTCGGTCTTGGATGTCTGTAAAATACGGAAGCAGTGTAACCGCGGCCTTGTGCTGCTTGACAAATTTTCAGCTGTGCAGAACAATCGGATGGTGGTGGGAATAAAAAGGGCTAGGAGATCACAGTCTTCTCCTCATGAGATCACAGTCTTCTCCTCATGAGATCACAGTCTTCTCCTTATGAGATCAGTCTTCTCCTCATGAGATCACAGTCTTCTCCTTATGAGATCAGTCTTCTCCTCATGAGATCACAGTCTTCTCCTTATGAGATCAGTCTTCTCCTCATGAGATCACAGTCTTCTCCTCATGAGATCACAGTCTTCTCCTCATGAGATCAGTCTTCTCCTCATGAGATCACAGTCTTCTCCTCATGGGATCACAGTCTTCTCCTCATGAGATCACAGTCTTCTCCTCATGAGATCACAGTCTTCTCCTCATGAGATCACAGTCTTCTCCTCATGAGATCAGTCTTCTCCTCATGAGATCACAGTCTTCTCCTCATGAGATCACAGTCTTCTCCTTATGAGATCACAGTCTTTTCCACATAGTTCCTTGTTATAAGGTTGTTGTTGTTTTAAAGACACACCATTTACTGCAAGCAACCGTGGATACCAATGTATTCTATCGGTAAACCTACTGCTGTATAGATTTGATAACAAGCTTTTTATCTGTAGACTTACTGCTATACAGATTTGATAAAAAGCTTTTTTATCGGTAGACTTACTGCTATATAGATTTGATAAAAAGCTGTTTTATCTGTAGACTTACTGCTATATAGATTTGATAAAAAGCTGTTTTATCTGTAGACTTACTGCTATATAGATTTGATAAAAAGCTGTTTTATCGGTAGACTTACTGCTATATAGATTTGATAAAAAGCTGTTTTATCGGTAGACTTACTGCTATATAGATTTGATAAAAAGCTGTTTTATCGGTAGACTTACTGCTATATAGATTTGATAAAAAGCTGTTTTATCGGTAGACTTACTGCTATATAGATTTGATAAAAAGCTGTTTTATCGGTAGACTTACTGCTATATAGATTTGATAAAAAGCTGTTTTATCGGTAGACTTACTGCTATATAGATTTGATAAAAAGCTGTTTTATCGGTAGACTTACTGCTATATAGATTTGATAAAAAGCTGTTTTATCGGTAGACTTACTGCTATATAGATTTGATAAAAAGCTGTTTTATCTGTAGACTTACTGCTATACAGATTTGATAAAAAGCTGTTTTATCTGTAGACTTACTGCTATACAGATTTGATAAAAAGCTGTTTTATCTGTAGACTTACTGCTATACAGATTTGATAAAAAGCTGTTTTATCTGTAGACTTACTGCTATACAGATTTGATAAAAAGCTGTTTTATCTGTAGACTTACTGCTATACAGATTTGATAAAAAGCTGTTTTATCTGTAGACTTACTGCTATACAGATTTGATATAAAGTCCTAATCCCCCAGCCGCCCTACACAATAAAAATAATAAACATAAACCAACGACAAAATAGTGCCCGAATGGCGTCACATGCTCTTTGCTCACTTAAAGACGCACGAGACTGTATCGTTCTTGTTTTGTTTTAATGTTCATTCAATTCATATCCGAACTTCTTGTAATGCGAGGATGGTGAAATAGCTCAGCAGCAGACGACTATATTTTACAGGCTCTTCTGTCGCTTCAGTTGGTCAGGAATAGTTTGGATTTTTTTTTTAAAACGTTTTCATCAATAGTCGTTTTGGAATTGTCCACCGTGTGTGTGTGTAGCCGGACACTGTCGCTTGGACTCGGCGGCAAAACTTCAGCCGGATGCCGTGCTCCGCCGTCTCTTAGTTAGCTCAGCTGGATGCACCGAGATTTAGTCCAGCTTCTTCCACAATAGGTGACATTAAGGATGTGTTGGATGAACCGAGATACACCGAGGCTTCTTTCACAACAGATCGCATTATGGATGTGTTGGATGTGCCGAGATACACCGAGGCTTCTTTCACAACGGATCGCATTATGGATGTGTTGGAATTGCCGAGATACACCGAGGCTTCTTTCACAACGGATCGCATTATGGATGTGTTGGATGTGCCGAGATACACCGAGGCTTCTTTCACAACAGATCGCATTATGGATGTGTTGGATGTGCCGAGATACACCGAGGCTTCTTTCACAACGGATCGCATTATGGATGTGTTGGATGTGCCGAGATACACCGAGGCTTCTTCCACAACAGATCGCACTGTGGATGTGTTGGATGTGCCGAGATACACTGAGGCTTCTTTCACAACGGATCGCATTATGGATGTGTTGGATGTGCCGAGATACACCGAGGCTTCTTTCACAACAGATCGCACTATGAATGTGTTGGATGTGCCGAGATACACCGAGGCTTCTTTCACAACAGATCGCACTATGGATGTGTTGGATGTGCCGAGATACACCGAGGCTTCTTTCACAATTGATCGCACTATGGATGTGTTGGATGTGCCGAGATACACCGAGGCTTCTTTCACAACAGATCGCACTATGGATGGGGGAAAAAATCAATAACCATATCAGGAATTTAGTTTTTTAGTTGCCTTTGCAGAAAAAAAGGCAGCTCAAAAAATAAATGTTTATCACACAACTATCTTGTGAAATGTTTTTTTTTTGTTTTTTTTTAAATAATATGCACTTACTAACATACATGCACATAACCACGCGTACACCGACATAATGAATTAAATTATTGATTGTATAACATACTACACAAAAACAAGTTTACCGGTCCAGCAAAAACAACTTGCATACAAGTCAAATAAGCACTGAGATCTGATCAAGTCTTCCACAAAACAGATGGCATGGTCCGCAACGAATTACTACATTCACTGCCATGTAAAACAATGACTTAGTCCGCAACAACTAACTACATTCACTGCCATGTAAACAATGACTTGGTCCGCAACAACTAACTACATTCACTTCCATGTAAACAATGACTTGGTCCGCAACAACTAACTACATTCACTGCCATGTAAACAATGAGTTGGTCCGCAACAACAACTACATTCACTGCCATGTAAACAATGACTTAGTCCGCAACAACTAACTACATTCACTGCCATGTAAACAATGACTCGGTCCGCAACAACTAACTACATTCACTGCCATGTAAACAATGAGTTGGTCCGCAACAACAACTGCATTCACTGCCATGTAAACAATGACTTGGTCCGCAAAAACTAACTACATTCACTGCCATGTAAACAATGACTCGGTCCGCAACAACTGACTACATTCACTGCCATGTAAACAATGACTTAGTCCGCAACAACTAACTACATTCACTGCCATGTAAACAATGACTCGGTCCGCAACAACTAACTACATTCACTGCCATGTAAACAATGACTCGGTCCGCAACAACTGACTACATTCACTGCCATGTAAACAATGACTCGGTCCGCAACAACTGACTACATTCACTGCCATGTAAACAATGACTCGGTCCGCAACAACTAACTACATTCACTGCCATGTAAACAATGACTCGGTCCGCAACAACTAACCACATTCACTGCCCTGTAAACAATGGCCTCGTCCGCCAAGCATATATTAATAGATATTCGTTACGGTCGCTAAACCACAAATAATGGCTTTGATGGCTTAAATTTAACTACACGATAATCGAATTGAGGAAACATAACAACGGAAACCTGGTCTGAGAAGAATGTGGGTTGAAAAACAAACCCAATTTTTTTCTTTAAACCCTTGCCAAGTGGGCGTGTCATTCCGTGTTTACATGTTCACGAGCCATAACAGTGCTTCTTAATCTGTCATCCACCGACACATTTAATACTCGGCATTTTGAAATAAAATTTAAAAAAAAATATTAATAATTTCATAATGAATTATTATTATAGAAGCCTAAATATTTATTGTTTGTCTTAAGTTAACAGATTTGAATTTTGAATTTTTTTTTTTTTAATTTTTTTTTTATTAAATGAAGCGAATAATTAAAGTGTGTGAACCTCTACTTTGCAATGGATTTATTTATAGGATAGACGAATTGGTCGGGTCTGTTTGTGTCTAACAGTCAGTCTATCTCGGCCTGGTTTAATCAGCTGGCTGGCGGGGAGGGAAAAGAGAGGGTTTGGGGGGGGGTGGGGTTGGCCCTGATCAGCGTGTCTACCCTGGGAGCAGTTCGCCATGGCACAAACAATGCCCGCGTGGTCCGGCGGTGGGCGCTCGGTAGTGACTGGAACATGGGGGAGATGGATTTCTGGCTTTTTTTAACAAGTTTTATTAATGATGTCAGTGGCGCATCGGCGACATAGGCCTTGATGGTAATGGTGGCTTGTGATGTTCTTTGATAGAATGGCGGATTGTGATGTGTTCGTTTATGGTAACGGTGGATTGTTTGGTGTTCTCTGATTGTAATGGTGGATTGTGATGTGGTCTTGGGTGGTGTTCTGGATTGTCACAAGTGCCTTGATGGCAAGGGTGGATTGGACTATGTTCATTGACGGCGTGTGGATTGTGATGATGTGTTTTTTATGGTATGGTGGATTGTGATGATGTGTTTTTTGATGGTATGGTGGATTGTGATGATGTGTTTTTTGATGGTATGGTGGATTGTGATGATGTGTTTTTTGATGGTATGGTGGATTGTGATGATGTGTTTTTTGATGGTATGGTGGATTGTGATGATGTGTTTTTTGATGGTATGGTGGATTGTGATGATGTGTTTTTTGATGGTATGGTGGATTGTGATGATGTGTTTTTTGATGGTATGGTGGATTGTGATGATGTGTTTTTTGATGGTATGGTGGATTGTGATGATGCATTTTTTTATATTATGGTGGATTGTGATGATGTGTTTTTTATGGTATGGTGGATTGTGATGATGTGTTTTTTGATGGTATGGTGGATTGTGATGATGTGTTTTTTTATGGTATGGTGGATTGTGATGTGTTTTTTATATTATGGTGGATTGTGATGATGTGTTTTTTATGGTATGGTGGATTATGATGATGTGTTTTTTTATGGTATGGTGGATTGTGATGATGTGTTTTTTTATGGTATGGTGGATTGTGATGATGTGTTTTTTGATGGTATGGTGGATTGTGATGATGTGTTTTTTATGGTATGGTGGATTGTGATGTGTGTTTTTTTTTAATTTTTATTTTTAATGGTATGTGGGACTGTGATGTGTTTTTGGTGGTATGGTGGATTCTGATATGCTCTTTGATGTAATGGTGGATTCTGATATGTCCAAATCTGTTTTTGGTGGTTTATGATCTGTAACCATTCTCGCTCTACACGGTTAATGGCACTGGCGGGTGGATCTTGACATAAATTGTATGTATTGTTGGTGGAGTAAGTGGATTGTGAATCATGTGACGTAGTTATTGTTGTTGGCTTGTCATATGTTCATGCCCAGCTCTGGTGGATTGTGATACGTTCTGTGGTTGTAATGGTGGATTGTGAAGTGCCCTAGTTTATTTTGAGTATTTGACTAGTCAATGTAGATGTATTCCTAATTGGCGAGCGTGGTCGCTTATATTAAATTCGCTGTCACTAGTAAGTCGTGGAAAAGGTATAAATCAGTGAGTCATTGGACTGAAAAAAAAACTTCTAGTAACTTCTAGACCAGACAAACCATCAGTGTGTCATTAGACAGAAAACAGTCGTTCATTAGACTGACAAACCACAAGTAAATGTCCTTAGACACTTAGTCAGTCAATAGACCAACAAACCATTATTAACTTATAGAGCATACTGAGAAACAGTACATCATCACACAGACATTCAGTAAGTCTTTAGACAGACAATCAGTTAGTCTTTGGACAGACAATCTATAAATCAATAGGCAGTCAGTTAGTCATTAAACAAGACAATCAGTAAGTTACTATACAATTAGTAAGGCATTGGAAAATCAGAAAGTCATTTGACAGACAATCAGTAAGTCATTGGACAGACAATCAGTTAGTCATTGGACAGGCAATCAGTTAGTCATTGGACAGACAATCAGTAAGTCATTGGACAGTCAATCAGTAAGTCATTGGACAGACAATCAGTAAGCCACTCGAAAGACGAACAACAGTAGATCATAGAGCACTCACTAAGTCTCAGGCAAGCAGTGAGTACCAGGATGCTGGAGACGCGCCTGATAGCCATGAAATCCCACTCGGGCGAAACGTGTCCCCTATGACCAGGAGCTGACACAGTACTTAGGGAAATAAGCAGGCGTCGTGGGCTCGTTTCCTTCAACCTTGTAACTGGTTAGGATATTTCTGGATATGTTTTGTTGTGTGCTCCAGTGTTGCTTTTGTTGGGTGTCTTGTCCGCGCTCCCTGAATTATTGCAGTGCCGTTGTGTGTTCAGTGCAGGCGTACATCGCTTTAAGGTCGTGTGTACTTTCTTTTGGTCTTTTGGATCGTGTCAGAGAGAAAAAATTTTTAAGAGGTGGTGGGGGTGGGGGTGGAAGCGAGATAACAGCTGTTCAAAGTTTTCACCTGACCTGAATTCTAATCGGTTTCATCCGCTACTGATCCCGTTCGTTACACAAAGTGTACAGTTTCTAGGACGGTGCTTTGTTGTTGTTGTGTTTCTAAAATCAATCTGGGGTTCAGAGGCGTAGCTAGGGTGTTTGGCGCCCCGGGGACAAGGTTCATTTTAAAGAGCCCCCCTTCCTTTTTTTTTTTTTTGGACCCTTATTTTCATCAATAAACTAATACCAAAGCACATTTTGGCGCCCCTAACTGGTCAAATGCCCAAGGCCCCCTGCCCCCCCTTAGCTACGCCTCTGCTGGGGTTTCTCTTTTTGGCCTCGCCGAAATTGCGAATCCCCAACAACCCCACCCGCCCTCTTCCTGAACGACGGATCTGTCTTGTGCGGCACTAGTGTTAACTCTACGGTGCTAGTGTTAACTCTACGGTACTAGTGTTAACTCTACGGTACTAGTGTTAACTCTACGGTACTAGTGTTAACTCTACGGTACTAGTGTTAACTCTACGGTACTAGTGTTAACTCTGCGGTTCTAGTGTTAACTCTACGGTACTAGTGTTAACTCTACGGTACTAGTGTTAACTCTACGGTACTAGTGTTAACTCTACGGTACTAGTGTTAACTCTGCGGTTCTAGTGTTAACTCTGCGGTACTAGTGTTAACTCTACGGTACTAGTGTTAACTCTACGGTACTAGTGTTAACTCTGCGGTTCTAGTGTTAACTCTACGGTACTAGTGTTAACTCTGCAGTTCTAGTGTTAACTCTACGGTACTAGTGTTAACTCTACGGTACTAGTGTTAACTCTACGGTACTAGTGTTAACTCTACGGTACTAGTGTTAACTCTGCGGTTCTAGTGTTAACTCTACGGTACTAGTGTTAACTCTACGGTACTAGTGTTAACTCTACGGTACTAGTGTTAACTCTACGGTACTAGTGTTAACTCTGCGGTTCTAGTGTTAACTCTACGGTACTAGTGTTAACTCTACGGTACTAGTGTTAACTCTACGGTACTAGTGTTAACTCTACGGTACTAGTGTTAACTCTGCGGTACTAGTGTTAACTCTACGGTACTAGTGTTAACTCTGCGTTTCTAGTGTTAACTCTACGGTACTATTGTCAACTCTACGATACTATTGTCAACTCTACGGTTCTAGTGTTAACTCTACGATACTAGTGTTAAGTCTACGGTACTAGTGTTAACTCTGCGGTTCTAGTGTTAACTCTACGGTACTAGTGTTAACTCTACGGTACTAGTGTTAACTCTGCGGTTCTAGTGTTAACTCTATGGTACTAGTGTTAAGTTTACGGTGCTAATGTTAATTATACGGTACTATTGTTAATTCTACGTTACTAGCGTCAACTCTACGGCACTAGTGTCAACTCCGCGGTACTTGTGTCAACTCTACGGTAGTAGTGTCAACCATACTATACTAGTGTTAACTGCACGATACTAGTGTCAGCTCTAAGGAATTAGTGTCAACTCTACGCGTGAGCTCCCGAAGTTGTTCCCGAAGACCTAACCCAAATCACTGTAAAGGTTTTCCTCTACCTTGAACTTCTAGATATACAGTCATTTATCTATGAATTAAAGTGACTTCCGTTCGTTTTAATGGGATCTTTTCGCACTTCTGCCTCTACTCTTTTCATGAATTTAGAACCTGCGTTACACCCCCCACCCCCCCTCTCATCCCCAAATGCATGTTCAATCGCGTGCGTGGGTCGAACCCAGTCACCTGGCCTGGCTGTTGGGTGATAGGCGTAACTAGGGTGGTGCGAGAGGGTGGGAAAGGGGGGGGTCTTGTAGCAAGTGTGCCAAAAGATACAAGGTCAGTACTTTTGTGTAAACACAACCCACCCCCCCCCCTCCGGGTGGTGCGAGGGTTGATGACGACACAGCGGGAGTAACAAGGCGGCGTCAAAAACAAGTGACGTGAGGCTCACACAAAAAATGCTGCGAGCCCTACGTAAAGCGTGGAAGTTTTGATTTAACCTGTCAGCGCCGCAGGGGGGGGGGGGGGTGGGGTTGGTGAATGGATGAGTGAGTAGGCGTTGATGGGTGTGTGGAGGGGGGAGATGGTGGTTGAAAATGGGTAGGGATCCAGGTAGTTGGGAATCATAGTTCCGAGGTGCTCGCGCATGGAGCAAGGCCGGGAGTACAACGATCACAGCAAGCAGCCTCGATGTTGAGAGGCTGGAAATAGTAAAGTGCAAACTAAAAAGAAAGGAGAGGCGTTGGCAAAAACAGCTGATTGGTTGAGGCTGGTAAACAAGATAAAGTGCGCTGGTTGCAGGCGACTTCCTACGGAATGTGGGTGCCATACACTGTAGGAGCCCCGGGGGAAGTGGGTCTATCTATAGGTTGAGGCGACATCTAAGTGGAGTTGGTCTAGATATTAAGGCGACATCTATGTAGAGTTGGTCTAGATATTAAGGCGACATCTAAGTGGAGTTGGTCTAGATATTAAGGCGACATCTATGTAGAGTTGGTCTAGATATTAAGGCGACATCTATGTAGAGTTGGTCTAGATATTAATGCGACATCTATGTAGAGTTGGTCTAGATATTAAGGCGACATCTATGTAGAGTTGGTCTAGATATTAAGGCGACATCTAAGTGGAGTTGCTCTAGATATCAAGGCGACATCTATGTAGAGTTGGTCTAGATATTAATGCGACATCTATGTAGAGTAGGTCTAGATATTAATGCGACATCTATGTAGAGTAGGTCTAGATATTAATGCGACATCTATGTAGGGTTGGTCTAGATATTAATGCGACATCTATGTAGAGTTGGTCTAGATATTAAGGCGACATCTATGTAGAGTTGGTCTAGATATTAAGGCGACATCTAAGTGGAGTTGCTCTAGATATCAAGGTGACATCTATGTAGAGTTGGTCTAGATATTAAGGCGACATCTATGTAGAGTTGGTCTAGATATTAAGGCGACATCTATGTAGAGTTGGTCTAGATATTAAGGCGACATCTATGTGCAGTTGGTCTATATTTTAAGGCGACATCTATGTGAAGTTGGTCTAGATATTAAGGCGACATCTATGTAGAGTTGGTCTAGATATTAAGGCGACATCTATGTGAAGTTGGTCTAGATATTAAGGTGACATATATGTAGAGTTGGTCTAGATATTAAGGTGACATCTATGTAGAGTTGGTCTAGATATTAAGGCGACATCTATGTGAAGTCGGTCTAGATATTAAGGTGACATCTATGTGGTGTTGGTCTAGATATTAAGGTGACATCTGTGTGGTGTTGGTCTAGATATTAAGGCGACATCTATGTAGAGTTGGTCTAGATATTAAGGCGACATCTATGTAGAGTTGGTCTAGATATTAAGGCGACATCTATGTGAAGTTGGTCTAGATATTAAGGTGACATCTGTGTGGTGTTGGTCTAGATATTTAGGGGCAACCCATGCTTAGTGGATCTGAAAATCAATGGTACATTCAAAGTGAGTTGGTCCATAAGCTAAGGCGGCACCCAGGCTGAGTTGGTCCATACACCAAGGCGGCACCCAGGCTGAGTTGGTCCATACACCAAGGCGGCACCCAGGCTGAGTTGGTCCATACACCAAGGCGGCACCCAGGCTGAGTTGGTCCTTACTCTAAAGCGATGCCAAGGCTGAGTTGGTCCATACAATAAGGCTATGCCAAGGCTGAATTGGTCCATACACTAAGGCTATGCCAAGGCTGAGTTGGTCCTTACTCTAAGGCGATGCCAAGCCTGAGTTGGTCCATGCACTAAGACTATGCCAAGGCTGAGTTGGTCCATACACTAAGGCTATGCCAAGGTTGAGTTGGTCCTTACTCTAAGGCTATGCCAAGGCTGAGTTATTCCATGCACTAAGGCTATGCCAAGGCTGAGTTGGTCCATACACTAAGGCTATGCCAAGGCTGAGTTGGTCCATACACTAAGGCTATGCCAAGGCTGAGTTGGTGCATACACTAAGGCTATGCCAAGGCTGAGTTGGTCCATACACTAAGGCTATGCCAAGGCTGAGTTGGTCCATACACTAAGGCGATTCCAAGGCTTAGTGGGTCCATAATAGGGTTTCTCATTTCCCCAGATATATTTTTTCTCCTGGGAAAATATGGTTTCCTTTACTACGTCTATTTACTTTAATATGACTCCATTTACTATATCTACGCGAAAACGATTCCCTAAACTAGCTATATTTACGTAAGTATGGCTCCCTTTACTAACTCTATTTACGTTAATATGAGTCTCATTACCAATGTTCCCTCTAAGGTTTGTTGGTTCGTGTGCAAAATCATACAGTTGTGTGCAAAGATTTACAGAAGCATATTATTTATTTTTTTTTGTGTGCAAAATTGTACAGCCCACTAACACAAACAAACACTAACATGGATATTTGCTGCGCAGCTTAAAGGGAACATTGCTCATTACTATCTCTGTCTAAGTATGGTTCCCTTTACTATCTCTGTTCCAGTAAATATCTTTTTCATTGTATACCTCTGTTTGCGGAAATATAATGTTATTCTTAACTGGCCACACTCTGCGCCCCCCCCCCCCAATTAAAAAAATAATAAATTAAAAAATATTAATAATCATCAGCAAGATATATAAATTAAAAATCAATTGATCACGCACAATAAAAGTGTACGGCAGGCCGTGTGTGCCCTCCGCACTGAAGGGAGGGTTTGATCGAATACTGCAACTTTTGGCGAATGTCCGGGCGTTTCATATAGAGGCGCAGATTAAAAACGATTAAAGATGTATTTTAAAAAGATCAGTGCAATTTAGTATTCATGAGCCATCCTTAAGGGTTGGAAGCGGGGAGGGGGGGTGCATTAGGAGGTAGCGTGGACAGTATTGCGTACGTAGTAGATGAATGGCACCTCAGGCCGTGTTGGTTGTCTCAGAGTGTCATTAGACAACATGATTTGTCACTAGATCCGTTCATTTAGACAGGCAATTTTCTTGTAGGAAATACAAGCATCACCTGTTTTCTTGAACGTCTGGGAGGGGGGGGGTGTAGAGTTACAATACACGGTGGATCATGGCTGCCAGTGATTCTCAAACTTGGATGGATTATAATGTCACCTTTTTCCCGTACTTGAACGGAACTGCAGCGTATCGGATCGTGGCTGCCAGTGATTCTCAAACCGAGATGGATTATACTGTTTGTTTGTTTGTGTTCTAAAGCGGAGATGCAGCACATTGGATCATGGGTGCCAGTGATTCTCAAACCTGATTGGATTATAATGTTTGTTTGTGTTCTAGAGCGGAGCTGCAGCACACTGGATCATGGCTGCCAGTGAATCTCAAACCTGATTGGATTATAATGTTTGTTTGTGTTCTAGCGCGGAGCTGCAAGGCATTGGATCATGGCTACAGCTGGCCCTAAAAAAATATTGTCAAAGGGCTGAACTATAATGATGTATGTTGGTGTGCAAGAGCCGGTGGTTTAGGCTTGTGCTTGGTTAAACGGTTTATTTTCGAATGCGTTCAGTGATAAGCTAGGAATTTCAGGTACGTTATGCTATTGTAACGATTTATCGTGGGGGTGGGGGTGGATGATAAGTGGGGCAATAATAAGGTGTTCCCTATAAGGTGTGTTGGTTCGTGTGCAAAATAATACAGTTGTGTGCAAAGTTTTCCAGCACCAATTTTTTTTTTGTGTGCAAAATTTTACAGCCCACAAACACAAACATGGAAATTTGTTGCGCGGATACTTAAAACTGCTGCGCGGCGTCTGTGAGATTGGATTGGAGTCGTCTGAAACGGCATGACGTGGTCGAATGGTGTGATAATTAGGGTTGCGTGGGAGTGTTAAAGAGCGTGGAGGGTAGGGGGTAATGCACTTTTTGCAACACCCGCAATGAAGGATTTTGTTTGTTTTTGTTATTTTAAATGAGATGTTGCTCTTATTGAGATTTCAGTTCATTGACAAAAAAAGAAATGTTTCACAGATCACACTGATCAACGTGTTCGCGTGGTTCAAGATCTCACGTTGCCCTCTTTTATGTCTAAATGATCTGGCCGCCACAGTGTTCAATTCGGAGACAGGTTAATCCGTCAATTGTGAACAGACCTCCAATTTAACCCCCGCCACTAAGTATATGGCGGTGAAATTTAACGCTGCTTGCCAGCGTTTACCATACCCTTTTGTGTGTGTGTGTGTGTGGGGGCTGGGGGTGGGGGTATTTGGTGGTGTTTTTTTTTTTGTTGTTGCTGCGGTTGTGTTGTTGTTTTTTTTTGGTACCTTGGCCTGGTTGTTTCTTTGCTTCCCTATGTGAGCCACAAACACTACACTTCTATCGGCATAATGGGCCATATAGATAACTGGAAACAGAGGTGAATATCCATACAGTTTTAATATATTTCAATACAAATAATCACTTAATCTTCTAAAAAAATAATCTAATCATACAAAATTCAATCAATCATACAAAAATCAATTAATCCTACGAAAATCAATTATTCATACAAAAATCAGTTAATCATACCAAAACCAATTAATCATACAAATCAATTAATCATTTAAAAAAATCATGTAATAATAAAAAATCATTTAATCATAAAAATATCATTTAATACTAAAACAAAATGTTAAGAAACTGAAGAGAACACTGACAAACACTGTAAAAAAAAAAGTGAGATGATGTTGTTTTAAGTGGACTATTCAAGTTCTGTGGGGGTGGAGAAAACGATGACTTCGTCATCAGGTGAACTTATGTTAACCTCAACATTCGCCTAGCGCTCGACCCGATTCCTCGCCGGACACGATTCCTCGCCGGACCCAATTCCTCGCCGGGTTACTGTTTGTTGTCAGAAGGTTGCCATGGGGACACACTAACTGGCTTATGTTTGGGATTCGCTATATTTGGTTTGCGTGGTGATTTTTTTCTTTCTTTTTGCGGCCCCGTATTTTTGCTTTCAAGTCCACGTCCGGGGTTGGTACCCGGTATTTTTGCTTTCAAGTCCACGTCCGGGGTTGGTACCCGGTATTTTTGCTTTCAAGTCCACGTCCGGGGTTGGTACCCGGTATTTTTGCTTTCAAGTCCACGTCCGGGGTTGGTACCCGGTATTTTTGCTTTCAAGTCCACGTCCGGGGTTGGTACGCGGTATTTTTGCTTTCAAGTCCACGTCCGGTGTTGGTACCCGGTATTTTTGCTTTCAAGTCCACGTCCGGTGTTGGTACCCGGTATTTTTGCTTTCAAGTCCACGTCCGGTGTTGGTACCCGGTATTTTTGCTTTCAAGTCCACGTCCGGTGTTGGTCCCCGGTATTTTTGCTTTCAAGTCCACGTCCGGGGTTGGTACCCGGTATTTTTGCTTTCAAATCCACGTCCGGGGTTGGTACCCTGTATTTTAGCTTTCAAGTCTACGTCCCTGGTTGGTCCCCGGTATTTTAGCTTTCGTATCCACGTCCGGGGTTGGTACCCGGTATTTTAGCTTTCGTATCCACGTCCCGGGTTGGTACCCGGTATTTTAGCTTTCGTATCCACGTCTGGGGTTGGTACCCGGTATTTTAGCTTTCGTATCCACATCCCGGGTTGGTACCCGGTATTTTAGCTTTCGTATCCACGTCCCGGGTTGGTACCCGGTATTTTAGCTTTCGTATCCACGTCTGGGGTTGGTACCCGGTATTTTTGCTTTTATGTCCACGTCCGGGGTTGGTACCCGGTATTTTAGCATTCATGTCCACGTCCTGGGTTGGTACCCGGTAGTTCGGAAGCCCCGATGTATTGCCATTCACGTGGGATGTATCTGCGCTTGTAGTGGAAATGTTGAAACATTTTTAAAGAAGATAATTCTCTGAATTTTTTTGTGTGTTTTATTTATTTATATATATATATTTTTTAATTTTTTTTTTAAACGGGTACAAAATTTTCAAAGGAGAAACTGCCTTATAAATAAACATTTAATGTAAATGTGTTATGGAGCTCCTCATTCAAACTTGTCATCTATTCGAAATCATTTCCTGGTCTGCTCCATTTCTCCCACTGATTCTGCCTCAGTGCCAGTAGAAGCTTTTTTTTAAATCACAACAAGCAAACCGGATTAAAAAATAATAATAATAAAAAAATAATAAAAAACAGTTTCCCTTTTCTCTTATAGATAATCACTTTCTCGGCCATCAATCACCGGCGTTGACGTCATCAATTAAAATAAAAAGCACTTCGTTTAGGTCAAATGACAGCGGGCCTGGTGATTTCATCGGTGATGACCTGGTGATTTCATCGGTGATGACCTGGTGATTTCATCGGTGATGACCTGGTGATTTCATCGGTGATGACCTGGTGATTTCATCGGTGATGACCTGGTGATTTCATCGGTGATGACCTGGTGATTTCATCGGTGATGACCTGGTGATTTCATCGGTGATGACCTGGTGATTTCATCGGTGATGACCTGGTGATTTCAGCGGTGATGACCTGGTGATTTCATCGGTGATGACCTGGTGATTTCATCTGTGATGACCTGGTGATTTCAGCGGTGATGACCTGGTGATTTCATCTGTGATGACCTGGTGATTTCAGCGGTGATGACCTGGTGATTTCATCGGTGATGACCTGGTGATTTCATCGGTGATGACCTGGTGATTTCAGTCAAGTGGTTGTCACGCGCACCCGCCTGGTCGTGACTTTATTCTAAAATATGCCCTGTCACGCGAGTGTGGATACAACGTTGAAAATGCCCTTTCACACCGCCCTGCGGCGCACCCCCCCCAACACGAGTATGTGTATATCACATCGAACTGTGTTACGTCATGAGTATTGCTGTGTAAAGCGGTGTAGCTGAAATATGCTGCATCACATAAGTGCAGGTGAGCTATGCCCCATTATATAACTACATGTGAAATATGCCCCGTCAATTGTCTATAGGTGAAATATGCCCCATCAATTGGCTATAGGTGAAATATGCCCCATCAAATGACTATAGGCAGGTGAAATATGCCCCATCAATTGGCTATGGGTGAAATATGCCCCCTATCAAATGACTATTGGCAGGTGAAATATGCCCCATCAAATGACTATTGGCATGTGAAATATGCCCCATCAATTGGCTACATGTGACATATGCCCCATCAAATGACTATTGGCAGGTGAAATATGCCCAAATCACATGACTGGCTATAACTGATATATGCCCCTCGTATTACTGAACCGAAATGAACGATACCCAACCTATTCCTCAAATGACTGTAACTGAGATAAAGCCCGGCTTACGTAATCTGTGAGTTTACCAGCACTCTGCCAGCTCTTATGAAAACACAACTTGACATACACCCCAACGAATAGTCCTATGTATTTACAACTCGCTACAGCTGGTGGGGCCCTTACAACATATTGACATAATTACTACAGTTAGGCCCCCCCCCAACTCCACCGACGCCCTCTCTCTTTTTTTTTTTTTTAGGTTCCCCTCCTGTTTGTAAGAGTAATTTTAGCATATCGATTACTTTGTGCCGTGAGCGAGCGTGTTTTCTGGTTCTCGACCACTTTCTGTCTGAGCGAATATAGGAAGCTTATAACAGGACGACCTCGTCAAAAAACAGAGAGAGAGAGACATCAGTGTATGGACAAGACATTATTGGATAGACAGACATTCTCAAACAGACATTTTGATTATTGTACAGACTGACGTTATTGGAGAGACGGGCGATATGCGTAGACGGATATTCCCGACCAGGTAGGACAGCCATTGGTCGGGTAGAAATAAAGACACTCTTGGATGGGCTGACATCCATGGATACACGAGCTTCCTCCTATAGGCAGACAGCCTGGGATAAACAGATATTCTCGGTAGATGTTTGTTTATTTATTTGTTTTGGATTACCATCCAAGACCTGGACTAACATGGCAGTCTCCCACGGCTGCTTGTGAAGTGGTCTGTCACATCGGTTCAGTTCTTGTGTGTTCCATAGACGCCGTGTTCGACAAGTACGGACGTGATTATTGATGAATGAAATTTGGTCGTAACTCTTCACAAGACAATTTCCCACAACTATGAGAGAGAGAGAGAGAGAGAGAGAGAGACGTCATTGACGTCACTTCCGGTAAAATGGATTGCTACGAGACTCGACAAGACAGGGAATCCTAAATAAGATGTCAAACAGGATGTCGTCCGCTTAAAAAGAAATATTTTATTGACACTTTTTATATAAAAATTATTTTTTTTTTAAACAACCTTTCATCAGTGTCCGTACTTTAGATGACGCCAATTAGTACACTGTTTGACAGTAAAATAGATTAGTCACGTGGGCTCGCGTCTCCACTTTATTTCCTCTTCATTATGGCCACCATCTGCTATTTCTTGAATCCGGACATGCGCACTAAGAGCACGTGGATTTAATTTTTTATTTTATTTTCTCGCCAATATTAAGTAGATTTAGCGCGCCTCCCCCCCCCCCCCCCCCC
>CAXITT010000503.1:473727-485717 GCA_964033795.1 Lymnaea stagnalis | reverse complement strand
GGGGGGGGAATTGATGCAAAATATTATTTTTTTAAACCGGGTCTCTAAAAATTGTGGTTGTAAAGGATTGCTTAATTTGTTTTTAAAGATCGTTTATTTGGTTGTTATTGGTCGGTTAGTTTGTTCTTAAAGATCGGCGAGTTTGTTCATAAAGATCACTAGATTGTTCTAAAATATCGCTTAGTTTAATCTTAAAGATCGCTTAATTTGTTGTTAAAGATCGTTTAGTTTGTTCTTAAAGATCACTTAGTTTGTTGTTAAAGATCGTCCAGTTTTTGTTAATAGATCGCATTATTTGTTCTTAAATATCGTTTAGTTTGTTCATAAAGATCGCTTAGTTTGTTCTTAAAGATAATTGATTTTGTTCCTTAAGATTGATTAGTTTGTTCTCAAAGATCTTTTAGTTTGTTCCTAAAGAACATTTAGTTTTCTGCTAAAGATCGCTTGGTTTATTCTTATAAATAATTTAGTTTACTATTAAAGATCATTTGTTTTGTTCTTAAAGATCATTTAGTTCGGTCATAAAAATCGTTTAGTTTGTTCTTTAAGATCGTTTAGTTTGTTACTAAAGATCGCTTAGATTGTTCTTAAGGATCGCTATGTTTGTTGTTAAATATCGTTTAGTTTTTTCTCAAAGATCGCTTAATTCGTTCTTAAATGTCGTTTAGTGTGTTGTTAAATATCGCTTTCGCTGAATATTAAATGACCGAAAATCTGAGTTACTTTCGGCCGATGGCCGAAAGTCTAAGTCAATTTCGGCCGAAACCGAAGAAAAACCGAAAGTTAACTTTCCTCTTTCGGCCGAAACCGAAATTAAACCGAAAGTCAACTTTTCAGTTTCGGCCGAAACCGAAACTTGGCCGAAAGTGATAAAATGGCCACTTTCGGCGCCGAAACCGAAGCCGAAGCCGAAATTCGGTCGGTCTCTAATGTATGTTACTATGAGCCATAATGTATGTTACTATGAGTCATAATGTATGTTACTATGAGTCATAATGTATGTTACTATGAGTCATAATGTATGTTACTATGAGTCATAATGTATGTTACTATGAGTCATAATGTATGTTACTATGAGTCATAATGTATGTTACTATGAGTCATAATGTATGTTACTATGAGTCATAATGTATGTTGTCACTGTTGCAGACAATACGGGGAAGATGTGAAGGCAAGTGTGAGGTCACAGTGGAGTCAAGGTCGTTTTGCAAGAGATGTCGTCTGGCTAAATGCTTCACAGTTGGTATGAGAAAGGATATGATATTAAGTAAGTGTCTATCCGATCAAATAAGGACATGAAATTAATTAAGTCCCATTAATGTCAAAATTAGACATGAAGTTAATTAAGTCCCATGAAGCTTAAATAAGGACATGAAATTAAGTAGGTTAAAAATAAGTGTTGCTAAAGGAAGTCTGGTTAATACACAGCATGGATAAGTGAAGGAGGAGGGGGTCACAAGTCCTGAAAGAAGTTACTACATGTCCCGAAGGAGTTGCCAAAAGTCCTGATGGAAGTTTCAATGCCCTGAAGGAGGTGCCGCATGTCCTAAGGAGAGTTCACATGGCATGCAAGAAGAGTCACATTTTATGAAAGGACATGAGACAGTATCTGAACCTTACAAAATCAGCTGACTTGATTCACCACTGAAATGAGTGACTATGATCTCTAACCTTCAAACAATAAACATCTCCAGAAAGTTCTATGGTCAATGAACATCTCCAAAAAGTTCTATGGTCAATGAACATCTCCAAAAAGTTCTATGGTCAATGAACATCTCCAAAAAGTTCTATGGTCAATGAACATCTCCAACTCCAAAAAGTTCTATGGTCAGTGAACATCTCCAACTCCAAAAAGTTCTATGGTCAATGAACATCTCCAACTCCAAAAACTTATATGGTCAGTGAACATCTCCAAGGTTCTATGTATCCATAAACATTTCCAAGGTTGTATGTTTCAATGAACATTTCCAAAGTTCTATGTTTCAATGAACATTTCGAAAGTTCTATGTTTCAGTGAACATTTCCAATGCTACTAAATTACTGGAAACTAAAAAATGTAATTGTGTACATTGTATGAATCTAATCCTTGTATAATCTGTTCTTTATTTCTACAGACGATGAGCAGAAGAAGCAGCGCAAACAGAAGATCATCATCAACAAGCTTCGGCGCCAGGGGCAGCTTCCTCCCCAAGACACCTACTCTGCATCTGCGAAAGATCTTCTCTCCCCAATGAGGGGAATGGTAGCCAGAAATCCAGACAAGTTCCTGGCCTCTGCCTCGTACACCTCACTGAGTCCACCGGAGGTCACGATCAAACAGGAAGTGATTGACAGCATGTCGATATCAGCTTCCTCCCCACCGGGGTACCCCGGTTCTCATCAGGCGGCACCTCATGGGGCTTACAACATCGGCAGCCCCACCGCCACACACCCCAGCTCATCGACGACGCCAGAGGCTGTCATTTCGTACGCCCCGTGGGAGGAGAGCAGAGACTTTGTGAATGCCGCCATCAATCGGATGAGCGAAACAGACGGGTACCTGATCCACGAACTGATGCAGGCCATGGAGGCCTCCTCTTTCCTGGCCATGACCCAGAGCTCCATTAAGATGATGCCTTCAAACCCGGAAGAGTTTGTCAACATGGCCGAACTGTTTGTCCGCAAGGTCATCAAGGTGGCCAAGAACATTACGTTTTTTAAACAGCTTCACAAGGACGACCAGATCGCCTTGCTGAAGGGGTCCGTCGTGGACATCATGATGCTGCGGTCTGCCGTCAACTACGACCCGTTCACAGAGTCCTGGAGCTTGAACACGAAAGGCTGCATAAACCAGGGGTCCAGCCAGGTGGCCGGGGAGAGGATCAGCGCTGAGATTCTCAAATCAGGCACGCCGGAGACCAAGCAGCTGTTTATGACCTACAGCAAATTCATCAAGTCCCTGATGTCAACTATACATGGGGACCTCCTAGTGCTGAAGATTCTTATACTCATGTCCCTGTTTTCTGGTAGGTGGAATCCCGAACGCAACAAAAAAATATTTTTTTTTAAACTCAACCTTAGCAACATACATGTTCTACTGCACATGCTCAGATAACATCCTAGTGAAAACATGGGGCAGATTTACTTATACTCTTTACATAGTCACACAGCTTGGGTTTTGAACCACTGGACCTGTCACAAGATTCTGTACCTTTTTTTAAAACTTCGAATTGAAATTACGCGTTATGCCTTTTAAAGTTAACAGGGGTGCCTTTAAAACAGGGGTGGCGAATGTCCAACCCATGAGATCATTTGGTCTGCCCCCCCCCCCCCAGCAGAATTCAAAATACAAAAAAAATGAGAGTTTTTTTATCATACCAACATAAATTTATATTAATCCTTTTTTTTAAAACTCGAATTGAAAATACGCGGTTTGCCCTTTAAAGTTAACAGGGGTGCCCTTAAAACAGGGGGGGGGAAAGTCCAACCCCTGAGAACATTTGGGCTGCCCCCCCCCCCCCCCAGCAGAATTCAAAATACAATAAAAATGAGAGTTTTTTTATCATACCAACATAAATTTATATTAAGTGAATCATAATAATAGCAAAGATCCGCAAGATGGCCAGTTAAATTTGTGCCATGAAAATTATGTCACCTCGAGGATACCGAGATGTGCGGTGATTCCATTGCATGGAGACAGTCCCAGTCTTACCCAGGTCCGTGCTTGTGGGAGAAAATATTCAAAATGTTCACACTGCTCGGCTTCTAAACGTTTTAAAAATCATTTTAAGTAAATTACACCAAAAAAGTTTTTTGCAGATAGCACGCAATATGTTTGTATCGCAGCGGCAAATAACTCTGATAATTTTTGTTAAGCAAATTATATTGAACTGGAAAATACTGGAAAATTTTAATTTGTCCGGACAATTAATATCAATATAATATCAATTTATAGCTAACATAACCAATGATTTTATACATTTTTAATATTCATATAATATGTCAATCTTAAAACAGTTACTAATCGCAAAAAATAATTGATGGTGAAGTAATATTTAATTGCATTAATTTGCGCATCTTATTTTTCAGTTACATTATTTTATGTAAAGGGTGGATAATATATAAGTGGGTAATATATAAGTGTATAATATATAAGTGGATAAGATATTATCATATGTGGATAATATATACGTGGATAATATATAAGTGGGGGGGAGGGATAAACGTTTTTGTGTGCCTGGGGTGCCAGCCCTGATTTTTATCCGGCCCAGAACTATGCTTTATATCTATCCAAATGGCCCTTGGCCCAGAACTATGCTATAAATCTATCCAAATGGCCCTTGGCCCAGAACTATGCTATAAATCTATCCAAATGGCCCTTGGCCCAGAACTATGCTATAAATCTATCCAAATGGCCCTTGGCCCAGAACTATGCTATAAATCTATCCAAATGGCCCTTGGCCCAAACAAAGGGGGTCCCCCACCCCTGCTTTAAAATGTAGTTAACTAATTATAAAAGTGTAAGACTGCAATAAAACTTTAAAATAAAATAATTAGACGCGACCAGTTTGTGTCAATATAACAATGTGTGTTGAGCTTTAATAATAATTTTACATAATACACAAGGAGACGTTTCGGCACATGTATTATGTAAAATTATTATTAAAGCTTGACATAAATTGTTGTATTGACACAAATTGTTCGTGTCTAGTTAATTTAAAATGCAGACATTTTTTTTTGTGGACATTTTTTTTATACTCAACTGAGGAACTTTGGTGGACAAAGACCAAATGTGATGGAAAAGCGGGCCAGCAAACACCAAGGTTTTACTGCACTGGTTCTGGCGTCAGAATCGATGAGTACTGAGTTAAAGTCAAAGGAATTGAGTATTTCTCCAAAAGTATATTTGTATCTTAAGCAGTGGAAACTTTTTAGTTTTCTCCAAACATGGTTTTCTAAAAATTTTGAATAGAAATTTCAGTATGTGATCTAATGAGTTCTCTTAAATTCCCCCTACAGCTGATCGCATGCCCATGGTGGACCACCAGAAGGTTCAAGAGATACAAGAGACGTACGCACGTATCCTAGAGGAGTACACCGGTCACCGGTTCAACCAGGAGCCGACGCTGTTTGCCCGCATCGTCATGAAGCTGACGGACCTGAGGAACATCAACGAGGTCCACTCCAAGATGCTGCTGAAGATGAAAGTGGACGAGTTTGAGCCCCTGCTCCTGGAGATCTTCGACCTCCCCACCGATGCCGAAGGAGGGTTCTTCTCCACCAAGGCCGTATCGTCTTTGGAGAAAAGCTCGGCCGCGCCGCCCTCATCCTGATACTAGCTGTTCTCGCTTCTAACACGCCTGTGCCGGCTATCCTCTGGGCGCAGACACTCGCCGGTGAACGTTCTTGCCGGATGATTCTTGTGTACGTTCCAGGATGATTTTTGTGTACGCGCCAGGATGATTCTTGTATATTGTCTACGCACCATCAAGTGATACTCTGTGTACGTAGGGCAGATTACTCCAGGTGTAGTGTTTCACTGTTAGAACCTTTCACCGACCCGATTTTTTTTTTCCCCCCTTCAGTTTCAAGTTTTTGCTTCACGCTAACCCATTTACCCCATTCTCCCCACCCACTGAACACCCCTCCCTCCCAGCACATCTTCACCTAGCCCAAGGTGATACTGTTTTGAGGGGTGCTTAATGTGCCATATGATTGAAGCCCATGCTAGGTGGGTCCAGCCAGTTCACCCAAACTCATTTGCTCACAGCGAAGGGACGGATCCAAGAAACATGTGACCTAAAGAAAAACGAAAATGGAGTCTGTGAAGTTGATAATGAATAGATTTCGAATTTTAGTCTGAGATTAGCCATAATTTCCAAGGATTATCTATAGCCAGGCCGTGGTCTGAATCTTTAATTATATTGACTGTGTCTAGATTATGGCTTGAATATCTAATATAGCCAGAATATGGCTTAAAAATATTGTATATGATCATATTATGGCTTGAATAATTAATTACATTGGAATATATAGAGAGATATATATATAGAATATGGCCTCGTAATTGTTTCAGGGGGTGGGGGGTGGTGGAATAAAGATAGATTTTAAACATGTCAGCTTTGTAATTCTCTATAAAGTGTCAGCCACTTCAAGAGCCCATGTGTCAGTGCTTCAGAGACCCAGTGTCTCCACCACAGAACAACGTTCGATCCGTTTCCAGCATTTAAAACATTTCTTTTCTTGCCCTGTGGCTTTCTGAGCCTCTGGTCAGTGTCCAAGTGTTGCCAGTAGGGTGGCCGACACCCATCTTGTCCATCGACCCTGCTCACAAGGGCTGATCTTTGTTCCCATGCGAAGACACCTATTATTTAAATTTTTTTTTTTTTTAAAAACCTTGCCACGTGCGGATATGACAGGTGGCCGAGGCCCTGTCATGAGTTCAAGGTCACTTGCTCCACCCTCAATAATTCACAATTAATCTTTATCAATATTTACAATAACTATTTATTTAGATCTTGTAAGCAACGCCAGGGACAAAGTTCAGTCACTTTACATTTTAGTATTAGTCCCTGCATGGATACATATTATGATGTTCAACGTACTTGTAAAAGGGAACAGTTTCTGATGACAGTTGACATTGTTATCGACTACTTTGTGCTTGTGTTTTGGGAATGGAGGGAATATATGACATGGTGGCCGTACGCCCCCTGACTTGACCACCTCTACCACACCGATACTTTGGCACACGCCCCTGTGTGGACCACCGTATGCCCCTGCTTTAACCACTGCTGTCAAGAACCGCACGGTAGAGCCCGGACCTGAGTATCTCAAGTTGTGTAAATAGGACAGATGGAAATACATTGCGCAGCTAACAGAAACGTCTTCATGATGAATGTCCTGTTGTGTGTGAGGGGATCTCTTGTTGACGTGCACACACGTAGTATTGATGGTATCATTTGTTGCTTTCTGTCACAAATTCTCTTTGTGTGATCAATTATATTTTTAGACAAATGTTTTTGAGTGTGTTTGCAGTAGGCTTGTGAAGGGGGTAGGCTGTCCCTTAGTTCTGATGATTCTACTGGCATGTCACACTGGACAACCCCCTGCGGGGCTGTCACTGACATGTCAGACTGGACAGTCGCTTAGTTCTTTATAAACTTCACTCACACAGTGAGGTTTTTTTTCTTGCCATCCGCGGGCTTGTGTTCCACTCCCGCTCTGCCTTGCATCTAATTCATAACTCACAATTTGTATACGTATATAACTTTTATTGTGTGGATGGGGGGGGGCGACACATTCTTCTGTTGTTGACCATACGGGGTGCCATACGTAGCCTTGACATTTGATTTCTTGTTTTTAAAAAAAACTGTTCATTCCATATTGTGGTAAATCTTTGCCTCATCTCTTGATTGTGATAGATTCAGTACTTGATGCTACTGATCAGCTGGGACCTCCTGACCTTCACTGGATGAATATTTCAGGGGTTTCTCATTCAACTTAATATTTTTTTTAGATTACTTTCTGCTCATGTCATTTGATCACAAGGGGGAGGGGCTAAAATATGCACCTGGGCTACGTTCTGTCTACGACATTGTTGAATCCTTGATTCACTACTGACTACTGGATGATTCTACGCGTCTGACTCCTGGATAATTTTACATTTCTAAAAACGGGATAATTCTGCATTGCAGATTTCAGGATAATTATACATATGCGACTCCTGGATAAGTCACTAAATGTGACCCTTGAATTAAGTTGGATACAAAGTCACAGTGTCTGACTCCTGGATTGTCACCGTGTCAGACTCCTGGATATGTTGAGCCTAACCTCTTGTAGCCTTGGCAAGCACATCACAGGCGAGCCTCAGGTGGGCGTCACCAGAAATTATAGAATTAACACAGGTTTCCATGCTTGACCTGTTGCAGCCACCTTTGGTAGCGGGGCGCTCTGCACCACGTCTGACTGTTAGATTGTCACAGTGTCAGACTCTCCTGGATAGTCAGACTCCTGGATAGTCACTGTGTCAGACTCCTGGATAGTCACTGTCAGACTCCTTGATATGCACAATGTCAGACTCCTGGATAGTCACTGTGTCTGACTCCTGGATAGTCACCGTGTCAGACTCCTGGATAGTCACCATGTCAGACTCCTGGATAGTCACCATGTCAGACTCCTGGATAGTCACCGTGTCTGACTGTTGGATAGTCACAGTGTCAGACTCCTGGATAGTCACCATGTCAGACTCCTGGATAGTCACCGTCAGACTCCTGGATATCACCGTGTCAGACTCCTGGATAGTCATCGTGTCTGACTCTTGTACAAATCACTATATCTGAATCTTGGATAAGTCACCACGTTTCACTCCTTGATATGCACAATGTCTGACTCCTGGATAGTCACAGTGTCAGACTCCTGGATATCACCGTGTCAGACTCCTGGATAGTCATGGTGTCTGACTCTTGTACAAATCACCATATCTGAATCTTGGATAAGTCACCACGCTTCACTCCTTGATATGCACAATGTCAGACTCATGGATAGTCACAGTGTCAGACTCCTGGATAGTCACCGTCAGACTCCTGGATATCACCGTGTCAGACTCCTGAATAGTCATCGTGTCTGACTCTTGTACAAATCACCATATCCAAATCTTGGATAAGTCACCACGCTTCACTCCTTGATATGCACAATGTCTGACTCTTGGATAAGTCACCACTTTTTTATTCCTGCATTGGTCAGACACCATTTCTGACTACTTGATAAGTCATGGTGTCTGACAAGATTATTTACCTCCACCCCAGTGCAAGATCCAATGACTTACACTTTATTCCACAACTTGCCCAATTCTCTCATGTCTTGGTCTCCGGTGGATTTCTTTTAAGACCTAACATTTGAACGTCTTGGCCTTTTACAAGCACATTGCTACCTCTTTTTTTGTTTGTGTTAATTATTAACATGCTAGCTGCAGTTCTTTTGCACTTGGCCTGAAATGGGTTAATGCAAAACTAAATCATACTTCTTTGTGTTGGAAAAAATATTGAAAATGTGTTAAGTTAGTCGGGGTTATTAATCAAATTATTATTTATTCTTTAAAACATTTTTTTTTTAAAATGAACCCAAAAATAATCTCAAACACAAAAAAATCATTTTGGGTAAGGAAATTCTTTTAAAAAAAATTTTAAAAGTTAGTTTAAAATATATCTTTTTTTTTTTTACTGTGATAATAATTTGTAGGCAGCAGATATTTGTGTGAGACACACACACACAGATTTTTTTACTGACATGGGCTGTATAAACTTGGACAGCATGAAAAAAGAGCTTTCCTGTGTTTAGGACAGAGAGTATTAGTACTGTTTGGAAGGGTGCAGTTAGTGCATCATGATTCTACACACCCAAACAATGTGTGGTGCAGGGTCCTTGTTATAGTGAAGTCCCACAATGTTAGGATGTGGATGTTTCTGGTGCTCATTGTATTAAACCTTTCAGCTTAGAGACTAGGAACAAGCTGATCATTTCTAATAGCTGTCTGCAGGCACTAATTATCACCAATAGTAAAAAAAGAAAATGTGTTTGGATTATTGTAAATTTTTTTTTTAATTTTGTATTTATTTACTTTTTTTTTTAAACTATGTTTATAATATATTTAGATGTATTTAAAACACTATTTTCCACATCTTTTTGATGTTTACAAATTTATTATTATTTTTTTTTAATTTTTTTTTCCTATTGTTGACCTTGTAAGGAGCTAATTAAGACCACGCTTTGCTGGTTTTTTTGGAACTACTTTAAATTATAGCCATTGGCTAATGTCAAATTATTTTTTAAAAATATATTCACGCTTTAATTAGCGAAAGTAACTTATATTTAATATGATGGATGCTAATCTTAGCCACTCAAGTTCAGATATGTCATACACATACAGGAATAGCAGTTGTCTCCCACAGAGATCGACTCTGCGCGCCTGGTCGTCTTCGTCTGGCTCCTTCAAAAAATTTCTTGCTCCCTGGATGCGGAGGCTTGACCTGTTAACTGCTTCCTTTTGGCACGAGCCCCCCACAGGGAATTCTGTGTGAATCCGAATATCACCATATTGTTATATTTGTTTGGATCCAAAAAGGCAGTCGGTCATGTGTCCAGTGGATCCCAACATATCTGAATTTGAAGCAAGACAAAATCCAAACTACCATGAACGTTTTAATTAAAAAATTTAAGAAGACCTCTGAGAACAGATATTGCATTGAAAGAATTTGTCCACATTCTTGTAGGTTAATTTGAATAAAGTTACATCAAGATGTTACCCGTCAGAGATTCGTGTGTTACCCTAATCATCATGATAAACATGAGCTCACTTCATTAGAAAATAGCTGACAAGTGAGCTAACGTGAGATTATAGTGAACATTTTAGTTAAAATTTGAAGCATCCTTTTTTGTGACGAATTAATAAAAAATTTACCAATATGTATTTTTTTTTAGTGTAGTTAAAGAAATTAAAAAAAAAAAAAAAAAAAAAAGGTTGTTGGGCTTTGCTGTTGCAGACTATGTTGAACTCATTAATAATTCAGATATTTAATGTGTTGCTTTGGAGCTCATGTGTTGCTTTGGAGCTCATGTGTTGCTTTGGAGCTCATGTGTTGCTTTGGAGCTCATGTGTTGCTTTGGAGCTCATGTGTTGCTTTGGAGCTCATGTGTTGCTTTGGAGCTCATGTGTTGCTTTGGAGCTCATGTGTTGCTTTGGAGCTCATGTGTTGCTTTGGAGCTCATGTGTTGCTTTGGAGCTCATGTGTTGCTTTGGAGCTCATGTGTTGCTTTGGAGCTCATGTGTTGCTTTGGAGCTCATGTGTTGCTTTGGAGCTCATGTGTTGCTTTGGAGCTCATGTGTTGCTTTGGAGCTCATGTGTTGCTTTGGAGCTCATGTGTTGCTTTGGAGCTCATGTGTTGCTTTGGAGCTCATGTGTTGCTTTGGAGCTCATGTGTTGCTTTGGAGCTCATGTGTTGCTTTGGAGCTCATGTGTTGCTTTGGAGCTCATGTGTTGTATGAGTTGTATCAACACAAGCTTCTTCTTGGAATCCTAACCCATTTTACCTTGTGATATTTCAATCTCAGCTCATTCACACAACAACAAAAAAAATTTATATATATATCTATAAACCCATCACACTGGAAGTGTTGAGAGTGGACAGAAACACGGTCGTGCTAGTGTACGCGTAACACTTTGCTGTACACTCGACGCATTGTTTGGGATACACCTGACACATTGTACACCTGTGGTGTTGTTGTGCACCTGACTTGTTGTGTTACTCCTGACTCTGGTGATGTGTTTTCGCTCTCAACCCTCAGGTGTCTTCTGTTTTGTACCCGTACCGGTGATCGGATCTTGCTCAATATGTTGTATAGAATTGAAAGATACTTTGTTTGTTTTATGAAGCAGAGCAACTTTGTTGACATTTGATTTGTTGCACCCAGCAGACGCAGAGGACGAGAGAACAAAACCCTCTTAAACCTACCACTCACTGTTCGGTCACATCATTCTTTTTTTTTTACATGGGATATTTGTGCTCTGAGATTGGTTTTGCGGCTGGGCTGAGAGCCTGATGGCAGAAGGAGAATGTACGGCATGTTGATATTGAAACTCCAGTCCGGCTGACGCTCAGAGCTCACCCGACCTTGGTGTTGTTTTGACGAGATGTGCACATCCCAGTGTGAGCCAACGGCATACTGTGAGCTTGATAGTTCCGTGCAGGTGGACCAGTAGTAATTCAAACATGTGGATGGATGCCATTATCTTCTGTTTTGGCTTATCTTATCCATTTATCCGCTTTGTTTTGGATTAGAGAAAAATTGTAACATCTACATCCACCTGCAGCAATGAACGCACTTCAAATTTTTTTCCCAAAATATCTAACCCTCCCTACCTGATTTCCGTCCGTCCGTCGTCATCCCCCCCCCCCCCAAAAAAAAAATTTTGAAATTAAAACTTTTTAAAATATTGAATTTTTTTTTTTTTTTT
>CAXITT010000503.1:434883-453222 GCA_964033795.1 Lymnaea stagnalis | reverse complement strand
GGGGGGGGGGGGAGGGCCAAATGCTGTGTGAACACTCTGCTAGCTGCTGACAAAGACAAAGATGGCTTCCCTGCCGCCGGCAGAAACACTGGGCCAGTTTTAGCTCAGAACAAGGTATAAAGCAAAAGGGATGTAATTCTGTGCCTTTAGAGATACGCCTGTCGCAGCAACTGAGAGCGACCAGCAAATATGTATATATATATATATAATTTTTTTTATAAAGAACCAGAAATCCAGCATTAAACAAATACATAATATAAATAAACATAACAATGGCAATAAGAACAGACTGACTCTCTCTTTTATAACCCTCTCTTATATAATCTATGGCAGCTGTAATAAACTCAGATGGACTGTCCGGAAATTGTATGTGGACCGGGATTGGGTAATCGATAGACCAGCCGTTGGTCTATGAGAGTGTAGACCAGCCGTTGGTCTATGAGAGTGTAGACCAGCCGTTGGTCTATGAGAGTGTAGACCAGCCGTTGGTCTATGAGAGTGTAGACCAGCCGTTGGTCTATGGGTGTGTAGACCAGCCGTTGGTCTATGAGAGTAGAACAGAGGTAGAGACGCCACGGCAATTGGTCGTGTCAAGAATTCAAAGACATGTAATGGATTTGTTATACTACATTGGTCAATGAAAGAATTAGACGTGACAGCTGATTTTAATTTATTTCATTTTACTATGGTCACACGTTCTCTTCTCACCACCAACCACCCCCTTGTTATTTTATTATTATTTTTTTTTTTAAATTTTTGTTTGTTTTAATTTAATTTCTCTTACATGGCTTATGTTTAAAAACTGCCGATTGAATTACCAATGACACTCCGACGGAGGATGTAGCTTACCTTAAAAGAATAATTGAATTTAAAAAAAAATAATTTTAAAGCCCTTGAAATGTGCAGCATCTAAACCAGTGGTTCTTAACCTTTTTGGAAGTACCGAACCCCTGCAGTTTCATATGCGCATTCACCGAACCTTTCTTAATAGGAATAATAAAATATGGGGGTTTTTTTCTGATTTTTTTGGACCTCCGCCGAACCCCTGAGACTGGCTCACCGAACCCCTGGGGTCCGATCGAACTCTTGTTAAGAACCAATGATCTAAACTTTTTAAGTCAGTTCCAAGAACACTTCTGGTTTCCAATCAAAACAAATCAAAATCACCGTTTCTCCTTTCGTTCCAAATAAATAAATAAATAAATAGATAATTAAAAGAAAATAAATTAATATAAATAAAAAATAAATATAATTAAAATGTGACATTGTTGTGAAGTCATTCTTCGTTCATGAACTTTGGTCACAGCCACACAGCCAAAAAGCAAAATAGCCAAACAGCCACACAGCCCAACAGCCACACCGCCAAACAGCCACACAGCCAAACAGCCACACAGGTATTGAGAAAATAGATGCTGTGTACAACAGCAACAACAACACTTATATAATAAAGGTGTATCAACAGTTGTAAGCGCGTACTCACGCTTGTTCGGTCGTCTTGCTCATCGTTGTTGGTGGACAAAAATTGTCTGGTGCCTTGTATCATTAAGTGGGGGATTTGAAAGAGATCTGAATTGTCCGCTTTCCAATTTATTCTAACCGTACAAACATTTGAATAACTGAACCACATTGTCTAACTTTTTTTACTTTTAGGCTAAATTATTGGGGTGGAAAAAAAAAGGGGGGGGGGGATTTTATAAGGAAGTCCCATTGACATAGCTTTTCTAGCACAGAATACATTAAGAGTTACGACCGTGTACCGGGGCTCAGAGGCGTAGCGATGGTGTTTGGCGCCCGGGGACAAGATATCGCGCCCGGGGACAAGATCCATTTTAAAGCGCCCGCTTTTAATTTTTCCAACTCTCAAACCCATAATTTTTACCAATAATATAATATCAAACCACATTTTTTCGCCCCTAACTAGCTTGCGCCCGTGGACATCTGTCCCTCCCCCCTGCCACCCCCTCGCTACGCCTCTGCCGGGGCTTAAATACGTCAGAGTGTTTGAAGTATAATTCCCGCTATTACTTAAAACAACGCAGGTCATGAATCCGGTTAGGAGTTCCCAGCAGTAAAATTCGTTCAGTTGCATGTCGGGTCAATCCTACATGTACAAAAAAGAACTTAATTGGGCATGGATTAGGGAGCGGTTTCCGTTGTGGAAATTGCAAATGCTTTCGCACTTAACATTTATTGCAGTGACTGGGGTTTAGCTCGTCGTGAGTGGTGACATGTCGGTAAATGTGAAGGATGGCGTGAATTTTTTGGTGGGAGAAACCCATGTTGGGAAACGTGAATTGCTTGGATATGGAGATCTGAGTTTTTCAAGGAAAGTGTGTGGGATGTGAAAAGGCGCTGCCTCTGAACGTCCATTCAGACATGTGTCTGCTCTTACAAAAGGGATTTGGCAGTGGATGTCGGATTCCCCCCCCCCCCGGACTACTCTTTAAGGTTCTTATGTTGCCAACTCGAACATATCATCAAAGGTGACGCCTCTGCTTTTCTTAATATATTACTGAATCGATGTATGGCAATGCTAGGGTCAGCCCAGAAAATTTGAGCTGAGCAATTGCTGTTTGCTTGTGTTCTTTTTTGAAAGGGTAGCTACGTCTGTTTGTAAAACCGGGGATAACTCAAGGCTCAGCAGTGATATCAAACAATCTTCTCGAAAACGTATATATTTATTTATTTATTTATTTAGGCATTTTTATATAGCGCTTACCTTAAAGCTCTAAGCGCTTTACAATGATTAAAATATGTAAACTAACTAAAAGAAAAATGAGACATTAGGATAATAACTGACTACTATACTATAGAAACAATCAAAATGGCTATATATATATATATATATATATATTTGTATGTGTTGATAATCCTTGTTTGAGTTTTTTATTGTTCATTTTAAAATTAGTCTGTAGCCAGACTTTCGTCGAAAAAGTGTGTGACAAGGATAACTGTTGATGTCTTTAGTGCGAGCTCTTATTATGATCAGGGTCGTGACGTTTTGTTGACACGGAGCTCTTATCTTGTTGTTGTTTTTTTCCCCCCTCAAGATCACGGACGCTCCTCATGTCTGTAGCCGATTTATATATGGGTGGTTGATTTGATGTTACAGTTTGGTTTGAACAGATCGTTGATTTGATTTTGCCACGTGTTGACAAGATGGGGGTATCCTTTTTTCCCCCCAAAATGGTGGATATGCATATGTTTTGGTTTATGCCAACGCTGTCCTTGAAAGTCCATGTAACCTCTGTTCATCATGATAAAAAAACACACACACACACTCAACATCATCAGTCAAATCAGATACATCTAACACGCCTTGATTCAAATCCAAATTTTTTTTTTAAAAGCTGAAAATATGCACAGATGAAATTGCGTCGCCTGCAGAGCGATATGATAATGAAGTCATTCAAGGACATTACGGAACCAGGGAAATGATAAACATGGCTGGTGCCATACCAATCAGCCAGCGCATTGCCCAACTGAAAATGCATTGCTCTGGCCACATTGTAAGTCGGCTGGGTCATCCACGCTGCATTGCAGGCTTATAAGAGCAGACTCTCATTGGCTTCAGGACGAAGAGGAAGATCACGCCGGCGGTGGATCGACTGTGTTATAGTGGCCCTCTTAAAAGTTCACAACATGAACCTTCAGTCAGGGCTCAGCAGATCGCCAACCAGAGGCGTGGCTAAGAGAGGGCAGGTGGGGACAGATGTCCCCTGGGCGCCAAACTAGTCAGGGGCTTCAAAATGTTTTTCGTTATTATTTTATTGATGAAAATAAAGGGTTTGAGGGTTGAAACAAAAGAAAGGCAGGCGCTTTAAAATGAATCTTGTCCCCCCGGGCGCCAAACACGCTAGCCACGCCTCTGCCGCCAACCGTACCTCCCCGCGACTCGTCCCGGTTAAAAAGCGGGCGGAATAAAAAGAAGAAGCAATCCCGTCAAAATCATATCTTCTATGTAAAGCTCGGTATGACTCTGTATTTTTTTTTTTTTATGTTGTTATTATGTCTTTAAATGGATTAGTTTATAGCAAGAAACCAAGCAATGGCTCGCAATCCAATCTGAGGCACAGACACAGACGCGGCTGCCCTCAGATGAGCGGCACACTGACCGGAGCACCAGGAGCAGTGGAGCCGTAAGGCTCACTTTGATCATTTTTTTTTTTTTTGGTGTTTAAGTTAAAATTATAATTATAAAAATACATTTCTTTTTGTCAATCAAGTCTATTTCGTTACCACCAAGTATACACGAACCATTCCTTCTAAGAAACCAAGCAATGGCTCGCAATCCAATCTGAGGCACAGACACAGACGCGGCTGCCCTCAGATGAGCGGCACACTGACCGGAGCACCAAGAGCAGTGGAGCCGTAAGGCTCACTTTGATCATTTTTTTTTTTTTGGTGTTTAAGTTAAAATTATAATTATAAAAATACATTTCTTTTTGTCAATCAAGTCTATTTCGTTACCACCAAGTATACACGAACCATGCCTTCTAGAACGATGGGACCAAAAAAGTGTGCGTGTGTGGGGAGGGGTGGGTGGGGTTGGCCTATTGAAATATCAATCTGGTTTTATCTAATTTTTCAAAACAAAAATTGAAACTGTAATACTTTCAACCCCCAAATGCTGAGAAAACGAAATAAACTTTGTCCCATCGTTTGCGTAAAGTAATTTGGTTGCGTAAAGTAATTTGGTTGCGTAAAATAATTAGGTTCAGTAAAGTAATTAGGTTGAATAAAGTAAATAGGTTCAGTAAAGTAATTAGGTTGAGTAAAGTAATAATGTTCAGTAAAGTAATTAGGTTCAGTAAAGTAATTAGGTTCGGTAAAGTAATTAGGTTCGGTAAAGAAATTAGGTTCAGTAAAGTAATTAGGTTTGAGTAAAGTAATTAGGGTCAGTAAAGTAATTAGGTTCGGTAAAGTAATTAGGTTCAGTAAATTAATTAGGTTGGATAAAATAATTAGGTTCAATAAATTAACTAGGTTCGGTAAAGTAATTAGGTTCAGTAAAGTAATTAGGTTGAGTAAAGTAATTAGGGTCAGTAAAGTAATTAGGTTCGGTAAAGTAATTAGGTTCAGTAAAGTAATTAGGTTGAGTAAAGTAATAAAGGGTCAGTAAAGTAATTAGGTTGAGAAAAGTAATAAGGTTCAGTAAAGTAATTAGGTTCAGTAAAGTAATTAGGGTCAGTAAAGTAATTAGGTTCAGTAAAGTAATAAAGGGTCAGTAAAGTAATAAAGGGTCAGTAAAGTAATTAGGTTCAGTAAAGTAATTAGGGTCAGTAAAGTAATAAGGTTCAGTAAAGTAATTAGGTTCAGTAAAGTAATTAGGTTTAGTAAAGTAATTAGGTTCAGTAAAGTAATTAGGGTCAGTAAAGTAATAAGGTTCAGTAAAGTAATTAGGTTTAGTAAAGTAATTAGGTTCAGTAAAGTAATTAGGGTCAGTGAAGTAATTAGGTTCAGTAAAGTAATTAGGTTCAGTAAAGTAATTAGGTTCAGTAAAGTAATTAGGGTCAGTGAAGTAATTAGGTTCAGTAAAGTAATAAAGGGTCAGTAAAGTAATTAGGTTCAGTAAAGAAATTAGGCTCAGTAAAGTAATTAGGTTTAGTAAAGTAATTAGGTTGCTTCGCACGCTGCATAAATCGTCTAGGGGATGACCCTGAGCCGGAGCGTTGTAACCAGAACTAAGGTCATACAAAACTTACAGACACCTTGACCCTACTGTTGAGATACAGGCCGAAAAATTCTTTTTTTTTTTTTTTTTGGTGCCACACCCCCTTCCACACCTTCTAAATCGACCAATCAGAAAAAAAATCGGGCGAGCGATCATTTTTTGAAAACATCTCCGACCACTACGATAAGTAACTGCGTTGTGAACAGACACGTGACCAAATTTACCAGCAAATATTTCCGTTTGTTTGAAAAACAAGATGAGAATGAAAAAAAGTCGATCGGAAGATAAGATAATGTACTCTTCACAGTAACATTTTCTGCTCTCTTTACATCCATCGGGTCGCCCTTGAGAACTACAGAGGCCTACTCGTTGTTGACACCTCATTGAATGTGGTTGTTTGGTGAGGTAGATAAGTTGGATGAGGAGGTTTGGTGAGGTAGATGAGTTGGATGTGGGTGTTTNTCAGTAAAGTAATTAGGTTCAGTAAAGTAATTAGGGTCAGTGAAGTAATTAGGTTCAGTAAAGTAATAAAGGGTCAGTAAAGTAATTAGGTTCAGTAAAGAAATTAGGCTCAGTAAAGTAATTAGGTTTAGTAAAGTAATTAGGTTGCTTCGCACGCTGCATAAATCGTCTAGGGGATGACCCTGAGCCGGAGCGTTGTAACCAGAACTAAGGTCATACAAAACTTACAGACACCTTGACCCTACTGTTGAGATACAGGCCGAAAAATTCTTTTTTTTTTTTTTTTTTGGTGCCACACCCCCTTCCACACCTTCTAAATCGACCAATCAGAAAAAAAATCGGTCGAGCGATCATTTTTTGAAAACATCTCCGACCACTACGATAAGTAACTGCGTTGTGAACAGACACGTGACCAAATTTACCAGCAAATATTTCCGTTTGTTTGAAAAACAAGATGAGAATGAAAAAAAGTCGATCGGAAGATAAGATAATGTACTCTTCACAGTAACATTTTCTGCTCTCTTTACATCCATCGGGTCGCCCTTGAGAACTACAGAGGCCTACTCGTTGTTGACACCTCATTGAATGTGGTTGTTTGGTGAGGTAGATAAGTTGGATGAGGAGGTTTGGTGAGGTAGATGAGTTGGATGTGGGTGTTTGGTGGGGGAGGTGAGTTGAATGTGGAAGTGTGGTGAGGTAGATGAGTTGGATGTGTGTGTTTGGTGAGGGAGGTGAGTTGGATGTGGAAGTGTGGTGAGGTAGGTGAGTTGGATGTGGGTGTTTGGTGGGGGAGGTGAGTTGGATGTGGAAGTGTGGTGGGGGAGGTGAGTTGGATGTGGAAGTGTGGTGAGGTAGGTGAGTTGAATGAGGAGGTTTGGTGAGGTAGGTGAGTTGAATGAGGAGGATTCGTGAGGTAGCTGAGTTGAATGAGGAGGTTTGGTGAGGTAGATGAGTTGAATGAGGAGGTTTGGTGAGGTAGCTGAGTTGAATGAGGAGGTTTGGTGAGGTAGATGAGTTGAAAGAGGAGGTTTGGTGAGGTAGATGAGTTGGATGTGGAGGTTTGGTGAGGTAGATGAGTTGAATGAGGAGGTTTGGTGAGGTAGATGAGTTGGATGTGGAGGTTTGGTGAGGTAGATGAGTTGGATGTGGAAGTCTGGTGAGGTAGATGAGTTGGATGTGGAGATTTGGTAAGGTAGATGAGTTGGATGTGGAGGTTTGGTGAGGTAGATGAGTTGAATGAGGAGGTTTGGTGAGGTAGATGAGTTGAATGTGGAGGTTTGGTGAGGTAGATGAGTTGGATGTGGAGGTTTGGTGAGGTAGATGAGTTGAATGAGGAGGTTTGGTGAGGTAGATGAGTTGGATGTGGAGGTTTGGTGAGGTAGATGAGTTGAATGAGGAGGTTTGGTGAGGTAGATGAGTTGGATGTGGAGGTTTGGTGAGGTTGATGAGTTGAATGATGAGGTTTGGTGAGGTAGATGAGTTGGATGTGGAGGTTTGGTGAGGTAGATGAGTTGGATGTGGAAGTCTGGTGAGGTAGATGAGTTGGATGTGGAGGTTTGGTGAGGTAGGTGAGTTGAATGAGGAGGTTTGGTGAGGTAGGTGAGTTGAATGAGGAGGTTTGGTGAGGTAGATGAGTTGGATGGGGAGGTTTGGTGAGGTAGGTGAGTTGAATGAGGAGGTTTGGTGAGGTAGATGAGTTGGATGTGGAAGTGTGGTGAGGTAGGTGAGTTGGATGTGGAGGTTTGGGGAGGTATGTTCAGTTGGATGTGGAGGTTTGGTGAGTTGGATGTGGAGGTTTGGTGAGTTGGATGTGGAGGTTTGGTGAGGTAGGTGAGTTGAATGTGGAGGTTTGGTGAGGTAAGTGAGTTGGATGTGGAGGTTTGTTGAGGTAGGTGAGTTGTTTGTGGAGGTTTGGTGAGTTGGATGTGGAGGTTTGGTGAGTTGGATGTGGAGGTTTGGTGAGGTAGGTGAGTTGGATGTGGAGGTTTGGTGAGTTGGGTGTGGAGGTTTGGTGAGGTAGGTTCAGTTGGATGTGGAGGTTTGGTGAGGTAGGTGAGTTGGATATGGATGTTCGGTGAGGTAGGGGAGTTGGATGTGGAGGTTTGATGAGGTAGGTTAGTTGGATGTAGAGGTTGGTGAGGTAGGTTCAGTTTGATGTGGAGGTTCGGTGAGGTAGGTGAGCTGATGTGGAAGTGTGGTGAGGTAGGTGAGTTGAACGTGGAGGTTTGGTGAGGTAGGTGAGTTGGATGTGGAGGTTTGGTGGGGTATGTTAGTTGGATGTGGAGGTTTAGTGAGGTAGATTCAGTTGGATGTGGAGGTTCAGTGAGGTAGGTGAGCTGGATGTGGAGGTTTGGGGAGGTAGGTTCAGTTGGATGTGTAGGTTCGGTGAGGTAGGTGAGCTGGATGTTGAGGTTTGGTGAGGTAGTTTCAGTTGGATGTGGAGGTTTTGTGAGGTAGGTGAGTTGAATAAGGAGGTTTGGTGAGGTAAGTGAGTTGAATAAGGAGACTTGTTGAGGTAGGTGAGTTGAATAAGGAGATTCGGTGAGGTAGGTGAGTTGAATAAGGAGATTTGGTGAGGTAGGGGAGTTGAATGAGGAGCTTTGGTGAGCTAGGTGAGTTAAATATGGAGAGTTGGTGAGGTAGGTGAATGTTTACGTTTGGTGAGGTAGGTGAATTGTATGCGTACGTTCGGTGAGGAAGGTGAGTTGATGTGTACATTGGATGATATAGGTGATTTGAAGTATACCTTGGATAAGGTATGTTTAAAGTTTGCATTTGATGAGGTGGGTGAGTTGAATGTGTACACACCTAAAAGTGTGAAAGTCGAAGAGGACGTGGTGAGCGGGGAACGTTGTCAGGCTGATGTTTCAACATCACCCCTGCCCTGACATAAATATCACAACTGCCCTGACATAAATATCACAACTGCCCTGACATAAATATCACAACTTCCCTGACATATATATCACAACTGCCCTGACATAAATATCTCAACTGCCCTGACATAAATATCACAACTGCCCTGACATAAATATCACAACTGCCCTGACATGAAAATCACAACTGCCCTGACATGAAAATCTCAACTGCCCTGACATGAAAATCTCAACTGCCTTGACATGTCAGCGATGAGCTTACCATGGAAACTTTTTAATACGATAAAGATTTCTTTATCTCGGAACACTGATGGCATTCTAAAAATAGACGTCAGGTGACCTGCACTGTTAGTGAAAGTTTTTTTTCCCGAAAACAGTTAAATGACTTTAAACAGGTAATCAGGTCGATGTCAGCCTGGTCACTTCGAGCTGTATTCAAGTATGCACTGAAATCAGCAGGCAGGTATTCGGAGTGGGGTCGGTGGGTGGAAAGGGGGATACATCTTGACCAAACAATAAGTTGGGAGACAACAGTCAACTTGTCGAAGTGTTAACATTTTTCTATACTCTGGGCAACTCCTTCATTACTTGCTCAATTGGCCCAGTCCACACCAGTCATTTGCCTATAGCTGGGGGCGACCCAAATCTTGTTCCACCCAGATTCTTACCCTATAGCTGGAGGCGACCACAAACCTAGTCCATCCAGATTCTTACCCACAGCTTGGGGCGACCCCATTCCACCCAGCTATTAAATCGTGGCGGGAGGGGGGGGGCAACCCCGACCCTAATCCACCCTCTTTCTTACTCATAGCTGTGGGGAGATATTTAAGCCATGTCACCCAGCTAAATCTAACGGTATAGAGCCAGGAAGCTTCACCATTACACCGCTCATTACATGAAATTTTGATAAACAATACTACAACATATAATCAATATACAAGCTGAGATAATCGTCTCGTTAGGTGCAGGTAAGTCTCGCACGGGCTCGATTTGATCAATGTGATTTTAATTGGTAAAAAGCTCGTCTGAAATTATCATTTATTTGTCTGTATTATGAAATTTGTTTTTCAACTTAGCGTGACTAACTCATGTATTCTGGTAGGCACTTGAGCTTAAAGTAGGCACTCTTAAAGCCCCGCATGGAACGGATGCAACATGCTGATGGGCACATCCGTATACAATTGAAGGGCTCAAGGGAAAAACCAGTGATGTCAGGTTTTGAGAGTTTTGAGAAAATTGAATTTAAAGTTTGAAAATTCCTCATTAAAGTATGAAAATATCAAGATGTCTACGTATTTATTTATTGACTACGCTGCTTTTTCAGTTGGACCTATGTATCATATTATTCTATTAAATGGAATGTAGCCACAAGGGAGATAACATAGAAATTTTGAAAAACTGGCATCACTGGTTTTTCCCTTGAACCCTTCAATTGCCTGAACGTAGAACACTCCTGTCACCATGACCTTCCCAGCAACGTCCAGTGCGGTGCACGAAGTCCACAGATTCGCCACTTGTCTCCGTGGCCAGCGAGCGATGCCGGCAGGTTGGGTTCCTGTTATGACCCAGCGTGTTGAATGCAACAATAACGACCCGACCGAACGGAATGGCATTTAGGGTAGTATTCAATATTTCGGTTCAACGATGACTCGCTGACGATAAAGTTGAGCGATGGGATAAAGGAGGTTAAAAAAAAAAGAGAAGAAGAAAGAACGAAAAAGTGCCGTGTAGCTTAATATCTTTAGAAATATATAAGAAAGCATGTCTCGTCTGTTACGCTTCATGAGTGGTTTGCATTCGCCAACAACATTGACGTGGGGGAAAAAAGCCTGGATGCACCGGTTGAAAACATCGGCGGCTCCAGGGATGACTAAGGGGTGTGCGATCGTGTTACAGATATGGGGCCGAAATATCCAGTAAGGCAACAAACGGGGCTGGAGTAACAGGTTGTTGAGAGATGTTCTGGGGGCTGACAATCTAGGCCAGGGGTGGGGGGAGGGGGCCGCAACCTTCTGGGGATGTTATTTCGAAATAAGACTTCGATTTCATAAACCATGCCCATTTTTTTGATCAACCTTTGTAGTTTTGGTGATCGCCTTCCACCGAAAGTCGCTCTGCGTCACTGCGTGCCACGTGTGGCACGCGGGCTGAAGGTTGATGACCCGTGACATAAGATATAAACTTATATAAAGCGTTCAAGTGTGTGTCATTGTTGTGTTTTTGTTTTTGTGTCCCTTTTTGTTAACGCCCCATCAAGTGATTCGACATCAAATTGCCGCATGTCAAGTTGAGCCACTTAGAATAACGTCATCGTGGCACAAATTAACTTCTCGTAATCTCCAAGCCAAATAAAATCCCGGTTTTTTTCCCCTCTTCCAAAACAAGGCCCGGCGTTCTTGAAACGGTTATAAATGGCGGATGTAAGTCACAAGTCAAGTTTAATGTCAAGCTTCCGGTCATTTGGAGCGCCTTTGAGCCGTCCCTTATCTCGACGATCTCTTTTAAGGTTTCAACTGCGATGCAGTATCACTAGCTTCGGTCAAAACTTGACGTAAATATGTTTATAGTCATTCTAATGTTATATACGAACTTACTACGGCCTCCACTACAACATCACACATAACACCAATGACCATAATATCAAATGCTCAAGCCTTCAAAACCCCTAGTGCATGATTCCCTCACAAAGCGGCACTGGAAATCAGTGAAATTTCCTCATCAACACTAGGAACAGAAACATTGCAAATCCCATCTACATGCATAGGAGCCAAACTGATCAATAAATTGATCGTGGGCCCTTAAGATATAGAAGAAGAAGAATAATATGAAACAAATATTGAAGACACCTTGACATCTAAGTTGACATCAAATGCCAGTATAATATAAAACATGAAAGAAACTTTGAAGACACCATGACATCACAGATGACATAAAATACCAGTATAGTATTAAATATGAAACGAATATTCGCTACTTTCTAACACAAGTGACACAAGAAATGCCATTGAATAATGGGACATCAAATATAAATCAAATGTCTATTTAACCAGAAACAAAAAAATATTTGTCACGTCCACTATGGTATTGAGAATATTACAGAGAGAGATTGGGAACAGCTTTTTTTAAATAGAAAAACAGAGCATGCAAAGAAGCTTTCTGAAAATATCTTGAGTTAGAAATGAATCGAAAATGGTTCTATTGTTGACTTAGCTCCTAGCTTTCAATTACCTCCAATGGATGCTATCTTCTTTTTGATGTCATAAATTGATGACATCTTCTGCCTGGTGTCATACTATAGTAATGGCGTCTTCCGCCTGATTTCCTATATTGATGGCGTCTTCTGCCTGGCGTCATATATTAATGGCGTCTTCTGCCTGATTTCCTATTTTGATGGCATCTTCTGCCCGGTGTCATATATTGATTACATCTTCTGTCTGATGTCGTATATTAATGACATATTATACCTGATGTCATATATAGATGACATCTTCTGCCCGATGTCATAAATTGATGATAACTCCTGTCTGGTGTCACATATTGATGACATGTTCTGTCTGATGTCAAATATTGATTACATCTTCTTCCCGGTGTCAAATCCTAGGTTCAATTTTTTATGGTATTCCGAGGATGAAGGTTATTTGACACATGTCACGTGACTATGAAATATTAGGGCATACGGAAATGGCACATATGTCACCAAAATCTTGAAAGATATCTTTAATTCAAAACTGACAAATGTCATGGAATAACTGACATATTTAACTTCGATGTTTTGCAACACGGCATTTGTTGTCATCTACAACGCGGTCATATGTCACGAAACACTAGAATGTGTAATGCAAGGCTTACAAATGTCATATGTCATGCTTGGTAAGCAGCAACCCTTTACAATAAAAATCTGTCATTTTAAAATAGCCAGTGTACTCACTTAACCATGGCTGGTGCTGGGCTGGCTTTCTGGAGTAGGTGGCTTGGTGCCGCTGGCAGGGTCAAAAAGATCGTTCAAATGACTCTTCTAGTTTGTTTTGATTCCTTGACTGGGGGACGGTCGTTCTCTGATAGGGTCTGTGGCTGAGAATGTTGTCTCAAATCAATCGGATTGATGGAGCTTCTGTCAAAATTTTACTTTGTTAAATTGTTGTCCGGCTCGGGGTATGGCCAGGCTATATATAGGCCAAGGCCTTTTTTTTTTTTTTCTAGGGCAGGCCACTCCAGACCAGTTGGTCATCGCCTGAAACTTGGTCATCAGGACATTGACGAATGAGCTATTGCCGCCCCCCCCCCCCTGTGCGTCGTAAACATGTTTATTTGTCGGGCCAATAGAAGATTTCGTCACATCTGATTTCTTCATCAGTTATCTGTTACCCGCACCACCCCCTCTCTCCTTATACATACCCACCCCTACACACGCACTCACAAATACACCATACAACCAGTCATTAGACATATTGACCAAGTTCCTAATGTTATTAATACTTAATTTAAAAAAAAAAATATTTTTTTTGGTTAATGTGTGTGGAGTCTATACAAAAGTACTTTGATATTGTCGAACAATTAGAATATACGAGTTTAGTCGTGCGAAGTTAATAGTTTGTAAAGTTTGTGCAAAAAGTGTAAAATGAGTATTTTGCATGTAGTATGACAAGTGGGTTTGGAGCAGTTTTGACAATGCATTTAGATATAACTTACAACTGAGAAGTTCAAACAGATGTAAATGGTACATGAAAATCAATAGACATTTTGGACTCTGTCTAGATACCGATACATGAAATATGGCTAAATTGGTTTACAATTTGAATGAGTTAATACAGGGGTGGTTTAACTACGGCCCGGCAACTGATATTATGCGGCCCTTGAGGGCATTTAGAAATATAAAAAAAATATAATTTGTTTTCAAGTTATTTTGTTAACATTTTACAGAATTTCGTGTACATTTGTGATTGTTGTAACATTTTTTGATCAAATTTCTTTTTAATTTTCTAAAATGCTAAAATGCGAATTTACCGATTTTAATATAGAAAATTTTTGATAGACACGTTAAACTTGGACATAATATACATGCGGCCCGCCAACAGCTTTACATTTGTCTATGTGGCCCTCCGCATAAAAAGGCTGATATGAAAAACTTGGATTTCATTAAGTTTGGTCATTAATGTATTTTGTTAGTGTTAATATTTTTAAAAAAAAAAGATTTATAAAATAGGTTTCCATACACGGGATGCTTCAAGAGATTTATATTGATCGCATAAGTACGTTTACAAGTGTCCGTCTACATGAAATACGTTGTACCGGCCGTGTACATGAAATACGATTTATCGGCTGTGTACATGAAATACATTATATTTGACGTGTACATGAAATACGTTATATCGGCCGTGTACATGAAATGCGTTGTATCCTCCGTGTACATGAAATACGTTGAATCGGCCGTGTACATAAAATACGTTATATCGGCCGTGTACATCAAATACTTTGTATCGGTGTATGCATGAAATACGTTGTTTGGGGCGACGGGAAAGAAATATTTCGCTTTTTTTTTTTGCCCATCCCTTGGTGTTTTGCCATGATGTCACTTCGTACCGTAGTGGCCAAAGTTTAGAGATTAGGTGAAGTAGGAAAAAAAAAAAACAAACACCAATTGTTTGAAGTAAATAAAAACGATAAAAGATTTGTTTGGGGAGACGGGAAAGAAATATTTCGCTTTTTTTTTTTTGCCCATCCCTTGGTGTTTTGCCATGATGTCACTTCGTACCGTAGTGGCCAAAGTTTAGAGATTAGGTGAAGTAGGAAAAAAAAAAAACCAACACCAATTGTTTGAAGTAAACAAACACGATAACAGCAGATTGGCGCAAGAGAGATATTATGGTGGGTTCAACCTGACCTGGTTTGTAGCACTTGTGTAACTAATTGTACGAGTGTTGGCTCTTATGTAACTAATTATAAGAGGGTTGGTTTCTTATGTAACTAATTATAAGAGGGTTGGTTTCTTATGTAACTAATTATAAGAGTGTTGGTTCTTATGTAACTAATTATAAGAAGGTTAGTTCTTATGTAGCTAATTATAAGAGGGTTTGTTCTTATGTAACTAATTATAATAGGGTTGGTTCTTATGTAACTATTTATAAGAGGGTTGGTTCTTATGTAACTAATTATAAGAGGGTTGGTTCTTATGTAACTAATTATAAGAGGGTTGGTTCTTGTGTAACTAATTATAAGAGGGTTGGTTCTTGTGTAACTTATTATAAGAGGGTTGGTTCTTATGTAGCTAATTATAAGAGGGTTGGTTCTTGTGTAACTAATTAAAGGAGTGTTGGTTCTTGTGTAACTAATTATAAGAGGGTTGGTTCTTATGTACAAGCCTAACATCAACTTAAGTAACAATCAGTATACAAGGCTACAAATCAAACAGCTATATCAAGCTTCAACGTCAAAAAAAAACAAAAAACAACAACATACAAGGTCATTTTTAAAAAAAAACTAATCAAGGCTAGACATTAACAATCATGCAAGGATAGCCACCAACAATCATACAAGGCTGGTCAAAAACAATCATGCAAGGCTTACATCAACAACCACATGAACGCTGGCCATCAACAATCCGACCAGGATATATCCATCAACAATCCGACCAGGCTATAGCCATCAACAATCTGACCAGGGTATAGCCATCAACAATCTTACCAGGCTATAGCCTTCAACAATCCGACCAGGCTATAGCCATAAACAATCTGACCAGGCTATAGCCACCAACAATCATACAAGGCTGGTCAAAAACAATCATGCAAGGCTTACATCAACAACCACATGAACGCTGGCCATCAACAATCCGACCAGGATATATCCATCAACAATCCGACCAGGCTATANTAACCTTAGAAAGCCGGGGTATTAAGAGACAATGAATGGTAGGTTAACCTTAGAAAGCCGGGGTATTAAGAGACAATGAATGGTAGGTTAACCTTAGAAAGCCGGGGTATTAAGAGACAATGAATGGTAGGTTAACCTTAGAAAGCCGGGGTATTAAGAGACAATGAATGGTAGGTTAACCTTAGAAAGCCGGGGTATTAAGAGACAATGAATGGTAGGTTAACCTTAGAAAGCCGGGGTATTAAGAGACAATGAATGGTAGGTTAACCTTAGAAAGCCGGGGTATTAAGAGACAATGAATGGTAGGTTAACCTTAGAAAGCCGGGGTATTAAGAGACAATGAATGGTAGGTTAACCTTAGAAAGCCGGGGTATTAAGAGACAATGAATGGTAGGTTAACCTTAGAAAGCCGGGGTATTAAGAGACAATGAATGGTAGGTTAACCTTAGAAAGCCGGGGTATTAAGAGACAATGAATGGTAGGTTAACCTTAGAAAGCCGGGGTATTAAGAGACAATGAATGGTAGGTTAACCTTAGAAAGCCGGGGTATTAAGAGACAATGAATGGTAGGTTAACCTTAGAAAGCCGGGGTATTAAGAGACAATGAATGGTAGGTTAACCTTAGAAAGCCGGGGTATTAAGAGACAATGAATGGTAGGTTAACCTTAGAAAGCCGGGGTATTAAGAGACAATGAATGGTAGGTTAACCTTAGAAAGCCGGGGTATTAAGAGACAATGAATGGTAGGTTAACCTTAGAAAGCCGGGGTATTAAGAGACAATGAATGGTAGGTTAACCTTAGAAAGCCGGGGTATTAAGAGACAATGAATGGTAGGTTAACCTTAGAAAGCCGGGGTATTAAGAGACAATGAATGGTAGGTTAACCTTAGAAAGCCGGGGTATTAAGAGACAATGAATGGTAGGTTAACCTTAGAAAGCCGGGGTATTAAGAGACAATGAATGGTAGGTTAACCTTAGAAAGCCGGGGTATTAAGAGACAATGAATGGTAGGTTAACCTTAGAAAGCCGGGGTATTAAGAGACAATGAATGGTAGGTTAACCTTAGAAAGCCGGGGTATTAAGAGACAATGAATGGTAGGTTAACCTTAGAAAGCCGGGGTATTAAGAGACAATGAATGGTAGGTTAACCTTAGAAAGCCGGGGTATTAAGAGACAATGAATGGTAGGTTAACCTTAGAAAGCCGGGGTATTAAGAGACAATGAATGGTAGGTTAACCTTAGAAAGCCGGGGTATTAAGAGACAATGAATGGTAGGTTAACCTTAGAAAGCCGGGGTATTAAGAGACAATGAATGGTAGGTTAACCTTAGAAAGCCGGGGTATTAAGAGACAATGAATGGTAGGTTAACCTTAGAAAGCCGGGGTATTAAGAGACAATGAATGGTAGGTTAACCTTAGAAAGCCGGGGTATTAAGAGACAATGAATGGTAGGTTAACCTTAGAAAGCCGGGGTATTAAGAGACAATGAATGGTAGGTTAACCTTAGAAAGCCGGGGTATTAAGAGACAATGAATGGTAGGTTAACCTTAGAAAGCCGGGGTATTAAGAGACAATGAATGGTAGGTTAACCTTAGAAAGCCGGGGTATTAAGAGACAATGAATGGTAGGTTAACCTTAGAAAGCCGGGGAGTAGGCAGATGACGCTGCGATGGATGAGTAAAACACAAACGAATTGTGTAAGTAACAAAATCGCTATTCTCCTTCGCATCTTCTTCTCCGAGTGGGGCCCCAGTTCAATCCCATATTTCTCTACAGGCCTCGCTGGCCCTCTCGAGTCATCTCCTCTCGAGTCATCTTCTCTCGAGTCATCTTCTCTCGAGTCATCTCCTCTCGAGTCATCTCCTCTCGAGTCATCTCCTCTCGAGTCATCTTCTCTCGAGTCATCTCCTCTCGCGTCATCTCCTCTCGAGTCATCTTCTCTCGAGTCATCTCCTCTCGAGTCATCTTCTCTCGAGTCATCTCCTCTCGAGTCATCTCCTCTCGAGTCATCTCCTCTCGAGTCATCTCCTCTCGAGTCATCTTCTCTCGAGTCATCTCCTCTCGCGTCATCTTCTCTCGAGTCATCTTCTCTCGAGTCATCTTCTCTCGAGTCATCTTCTCTCGAGTCATCTCCTCTCGCGTCATCTCCTCTCGAGTCATCTTCTCTCGAGTCATCTCCTCTCGAGTCATCTTCTCTCGAGTCATCTTCTCTCGAGTCATCTCCTCTCGAGTCATCTCCTCTCGAGTCATCTCCTCTCGCGTCATCTTCTCTCGAGTCATCTTCTCTCGAGTCATCTTCTCTCGAGTCATCTTCTCTCGAGTCATCTTCTCTCGCGTCATCTCCTCTCGAGTCATCTTCTCTCGAGTCATCTCCTCTCGAGTCATCTTCTCTCGAGTCATCTCCTCTCGAGTCATCTCCTCTCGAGTCATCTCCTCTCGAGTCATCTCCTCTCGAGTCATCT
>CAXITT010000503.1:421762-431884 GCA_964033795.1 Lymnaea stagnalis | reverse complement strand
GGGGGGGGGGGGCGCTGCAAAATTTAACACGACAATTATAACAAGTGAACCCCCGTTATCGCCAGTTATTCATTCCACCCATCTATGTTAAAGTTATTTTTTAAGTTATACCATAAAATGTTGAACCTTGATGCCTCAAAAGGCAGGAAATTGGAATGGTTAATTTTCTTTTAAAGGAATGTACCCCAAGTGGGGGAAAACGTACATCTTGGGGTGTAATGAGAGCTCAAATGAAAGAAATAACATTTTAAAATAATAATCAATATAATAAAATTGTATAGATATATTGGATTGGTGGAAAAAAAATGGATTGGAACAAAAAATGAAATAGGCTCGGCGGATATTTGTTCGCAAGGATATCTTAAAATTTAATGTGACATATTAATTAATGTAATTATTGTGCATATAGTGAGCTAAAATAAAATATATATTAATGGGACCCGGGTGCGAATGGCGGCGCTGCCATTATTTCTGTAGAAAGAATAAGGGAAACAAAAGACTTTCCGGTGCGCAAAATCGCAAACGCAAAGCAGAGAGATACCGTCGTGGTCGGAAAAAGAGCGGTGCTATACAGAGACAGGGAAGGGGGCGCCGAACGGGTGCTTCGCACAGGGCGAAAGTATCCCTAAGGCTTAACTTGAGCGCCCCTTATAAGTATAATCATTAAAGGAAAAAGCTAGTTATTCGGTAATAAGTTGATTACCTATGTTGTTATTTTTTAAACAACAATGAAAAAAAAAACAACTACAGCAACATAGGCAATAAACAATTTTACCAAATAACGAGCTTTTTTCCTTTAATGATTACACTTATAAGGAGCGCCAAAGTTAAGCCCTGCACAGGGCTCCACACTTTGGTGCTCGGATTACGGGAGAAAACACAAGCACATTCTCCTCAAATCGATCTTGTAATGTTCTCAGATTGATGTTTTCCCTTTTTTAAAAATTTTTTTTTTTTTGTTTGTTGATACATTAATTTCCCATGTTTTAATAAAAAGATGTGAGTTGTTGTTGTTTTAAACGTTCCAATCATTGACATTTTTCTGACCAAAATTGTCCCACGTTTCACCATTACTAGAACCGAACTTAACCCTCGAGTACGTGCCGACGCATCAAGTGACCGACTTCTGCACGGGGCTTCTGGCCGCGAAGGACCTGTTCTTGTTCCAGGGCAGTGTGGCCGTTTTGGACCTGGACCAGATGGACGGACCCATCGCGCTTGATGTCGACACGCGGGTCACGGCGGGAACTGAGTGGGTCAAGGTGAGCGGTGCCATTTCCCCGAGACGGGTAGCAAGAGGGGGGGGGGGTCGTGGTTGCGTACAGGCTATGTCTAGTTGAGGGCTTGTGGGGTCCGTATGAATAATAACGGGGGTCATCGTGTGATCAAAGGTCAAGGTGAGTAATAATAGGCGGTCATCGTGATATCTAATGAGGTCAAGATGAGATCAGTATGAGTAATAATTGGCCGGGGGGGGGGGGGTTCATCATGATATCTAATGATGTCAGGATGAGTAATAATTGGGGGGGGGGTCATCATGATATCTAATGAGGTCATGATGAGTAATGATGGGGCCATCGTGAGATCTGATAAAAATCAATATGGTTATTAATGAGGTCATGGTGATATCTAATTAGGTAAAGGGGAGAACTAGCGGGTTCAATGGGAGGAAATAACGGGAACTTGGCTGGGACTAATGGGGTCAAAGGGATTACTCATTGTATCGAGGGTCACTTTAATTAAATGTAGAGAGGCCCCCCCCCACCCCAACTCGCATCCCGTTAAACTCGCCCCCCTCTTAACTTGCCCTCCCCCCAAACCGTGAAGTTGTGTTGTTTGTGTGTCGCCAGCTGTGCTCAGTTGACCTGCGTGCGCCATGCCTCACCACCAACACCACCTTGGAGTGCTGTTCACGGATGACAGCGGACGGTGAGTTCGACGTCAACGTCTCAGGCGTGGCCGTGGCGTCATACAGTCTGGCTGAGGTACGAATGGTCTGGCTGAGTCCGGCGCCGACGATAGCCAGGTCCAGATTCCCGCTGATTTACGGTAGGCCCCCTTTATATTTACCTAGTTGTTGCACTTGGTTTTGCGGATTAACACTTACCCTTAAATTTAGCTCAAATGTCCACCATCGTTCTCATAATCCTCTTCGATTCCAGATTCAACATCAAATCAATTCGTGTCTCTAAGTCAATCATCGTATAGATAATCCTTTCGTCCCCATGTCCACTATCATATGTCCACTACAATCCCTATAGACCCTAGTTTCATTTTTTTTTTAAAAGCATAATCCCTCTTGTCCTAAGACCTCCATTCTATGGATAATACCTTTTCCTCCACGCCCACCATCATTTCTTTTATAATCCCTTAAGCCTGCGTGTCCATCATTATCTTGATAATCCATTTCCTTTCATGTCTACCATTATCTTGATAATCTCTTTTGTCCATCATCATAATTGAACATCCTTAGAGTCTCTATTTTCCATTCAATAATCCCATGTGCGCGCCCCCCCCCCCATTAAAATCCTTTCTGCACCCAGGTCCACCGTCTATCAACGTGTCCGTGGGCAGCACCCTGTACAAGATAGATCTCGACGGCCAGTGCGAGCTGAGCTTGACCAAGAGCAAGTCGGGGATCACCTTCTGCGTGGGGTACCTCGAGTCGCCAGTGCTCACCCTTCATTTGAACGAGAGGCTGGCCCGGGTGCCGGAAGACAGCTGCGTCCGGGGCGTGTTCGAGGTGGTCAAGGAGGTGCCGCAAAGTTTGCGCTTCAGTTATCAAGACGGGTGCGGTCGCTCTAAGGAGTTCAGCTGTCGGCTTAGCTGTGAGTACAACAACAGAAACTGTTGTTGAAATGTGTTACTTGTTTGTGTGGACGAGTGTTGTTGAGATGTGCCGTTGTTAGTTTGTGGGGACGATAAAGTATAGAACTGGTTTCTTGTGAAATAAAGTGATAGTTCTTCGAACTGAGACTTGCGGACACACTTTGACACGGGGGACCATCACTGTTAACATGGGGACACGCGTAGTTAACACGGGGACACACGTTGTTAACACGGGGGCACACTTTGTTGGTTGTTTAACACAGTTAAAAGTTGTAACCTCAGGTGTTAGTTGTTCAACAGAGTTAAAGGTTGTAACCTCAGGTGTTAATTGTTCAACAGAGTTCAGGGTTGTAACCTCAGGTGTTAGTTGTTCAACAGAGTTAAAGGTTGTAACCTCAGGTGTTAGTTGTTCAACAGAGTTAAAGGTTGTAACCTCAGGTGTTAGTTGTTCAACAGAGTTCAAGGTTGTAACCTCAGGTGTTAGTTGTTTAACAGAGTTAAAGGTTGTAACCTCAGGTGTTAGTTGTTCAACAGAGTTCAAGGTTGTAACCTCAGGTGTTAGTTGTTCAACAGAGTTAAAGGTTGTAACCTCAGGTGTTAGTTGTTCAACAGAGTTCAAGGTTGTAACCTCAGGTGTTATTTGTTCAACAGAGTTCAAGGTTGTAAACTCGGGTGTTGGTTGTTTAAAGATAAGAAAAGCTGCTTTTATTTATCAAAATAAACTGACATTTGTTTTGATTGCATTGCACATATTGTTTTGGAAAGTCCTTGAGAAATTTGCTGTTTCTCAAAATTGGTCTGCAGCAAAGCGTTTGGTGAATCATTTGTGTGGTCAGAATAGCTGTTACGTTCTTGGGTGAATCGTTGTGTGGTCAGAATAGCTGTTACGTTCTTGGGTGAATCGTTGTGTGGTCAGAATAGCTGTTACGTTCTTGGGTGAATCGTTGTGTGGTCAGAATAGCTGTTACGTTCTTGGGTGAATCATTGTGTGGTCAGAATAGCTGTTACGTTCTTGGGTGAATCGTTGTGTGGTCAGAATAGCTGTTCCGTTCTTGGGTGAATCATTGTGTGGTCAGAATAGCTGTTCCGTTCTTGGGTGAATCATTGTGTGGTCAGAATAGCTGTTACGTTCTTGGGTGAATCATTGTGTGGTCAGAATAGCTGTTCCGTTCTTGGGTGAATCATTGTGTGGTCAGAATAGCTGTTCCATTCTTGGGTGAATCATTGTGTGGTCAGAATAGCTGTTACGTTCTTGGGTGAATCATTGTGTGGTCAGAATAGCTGTTCCGTTCTTGGTTGAATCATTGTGTTGTCAGAATAGCTGTTAGGTTCTTGAGTGAATCATTGTGTTAAATGTTGTAAGTTCAAGTAATAATTGCTTAACTTTACTTAAAAACTGTAAGTGCTAGTGAAGGGTTATATAACTGTGCTAAAAGTTGTAAATTCGGCTAACTGTTGTTTTATCAACTGTCTTGAATTTGTGACTGCCGACCATGTTTCTTTGAATTTTTCTGACTTTCATCTCTTACCCTTCCTAGACAACATACCTTGTATCACTGGCGACTGTAGCAAGATGCCGTCGGGTAGGTACGCCCCTTGTCACCCAGAATGTTTGAAAGGAATTTTCTACCATTGTTACAGGGGCGTCACCTATACGGAGTAAGTTGGTCAGTGCTGGTATAATCATTTATATAAACTGAATTTTCTGAGACTTTTATTAAAAATTAAAAATAAATTAAAAACTCCAATTTTAAAATGGTTTCCCTGCACCAGATAGATCTGATGATCCATAATCGGTTGTTTTTTTCGTTTTTTTTTTTTTTTTTTCAAATTTTTATTTTGAGTTGAGCTCTGTCCCTTAGTGACATAGCTATAGGGCAAGTGCCACCCGGTGCGGGCTGGGATTTTTGCCACCCCTTCCGCAAAAAAACAAACACAAAAAAAACAACAATAACAACAAAAATAAAACTCTGCAAGGGGCAGAAAATGCCACCCTTACGGGGAAAAAACTAATTTAAAATATATGAAGAACTATCTGCCTACCATCTTATTCCGCGGTATTGTGGTTTTATCAATAACTGTACACAAGCCGAGGATTTCAAATGATTCAGGGGAGATTATTCCAGATTTGTTTCAAGACATTTAATAATTTGTGGTTAAAGCCCCTGAAAACAAGACACCACGTTTTGGTTTAAGACTCCCGAGTCTTAGTCTTGTTAGAGACGATACTTGAATCATCATGAGTACAAGTGACATTGTTGTCGGGGTTCAAAGTGAAATGGTTAATGAGTAGAACATGTAATTTTCAGGGAGGAGAGTGAAATAGTCAGGTATTTGAGTGAGTCAGGTATTTAAGTGAAATAGTCAGACATTTAAGTGAAATAGTCAGATGTTTAAGTGAAATAGTCAGGTATTTAAGCGAAAAAGTCAGGTATTTGAGTGAAATAGTCAGGTATTTAAGCGAGAAAGTCAGGTATTTGAGTGAAATAGTCAGGTATTTGAGTGAAATAGTCAGGTATTTAAGCGAAAAAGTCAGGTATTTGAGTGAAATAGTCAGGTATTTAAGCGAAAAAGTCAGGTATTTGAGTGAAATAGTCAGGTATTTGAGTGAAATAGTCAGGTATTTAAGCGAAAAAGTCAGGTATTTGAGTGAAATAGTCAGGTATTTAAGCGAAAAAGTCAGGTATTTGAGTGAAATAGTCAGGTATTTGAGTGAAATAGTCAGGTATTTAAGCGAAAAAGTCAGGTATTTGAGTGAAATAGTCAGGTATTTAAGCGAAAAAGTCAGGTATTTGAGTGAAATAGTCAGGTATTTGAGTGAAATAGTCAGGTATTTAAGCGAAAAAGTCAGGTATTTGAGTGAAATAGTCAGGTATTTAAGCGAAAAAGTCAGGTATTTGAGTGANCCGTAGAATAACCATACAAACCCTAGTAGAGGGCGTCGGTCTTAAACAACTACGCGGTCCCCCCGGGGTGGTAAGGGGGGACTTTAGAGACGTTAAATATCCACCCCAACCCCTTAGAAAGTCCGGCCCTGTTGCTGCGTGAGCAGCAATCCGGCTGGCCAGGTGTTTCTTCTCTGGGGCTGCCACACTCAGCGGCCAATCGAGTGGAGGTCGAGTGTGGCGGTCTTAGGGGCGGAGCGTCCCTGGCGTGCCGCTTCGCGGCCCGATCGGAATAAAGACCACTGGGGGAGTGGTTGACGGCCGGTTTGGTTGGCGGGGTGGTGCGTTGGGGAGGACCATATGAGCCTCAAGGCTCGGTGTTCGCTGATTTTCTTAAGTTAGTTAGTTAGTTAGTGAAATAGTCAGGTATTTAAGCAAAATAGTCATGTATTTGAATGAAGTTGAAACGCTTGATGACCAAACCGCTGCCAAACACGATAGATCTTTCGGTCCGCCGGATGCAAGGTGTAGCACACATTTCTTGAAATTGTCATTTCTTTTCACTCTTGTTATAAACGCACACTCACATTCATACAAATACAAAATAGCTATAGGAAGGACAGAGGCAGGTGCCAGACAAAGATGCAACAGGTGAGGGAGGAGTCGACTTTTGCAGTTTATATGATGGTTAGTGTTAATGCAGGTAATACATATACTGGGAACCGAGCCGCCCACTATTACATCGGGTGGTCACTAAGGGACAGTGGTTGGGGGTGGGGGGAGGAGGGGTAAGGGTATCACGAATGGGTTAGAGTAATGCGTTTAGTAATTAGCTGGTTAATATGGAAGTTCCATGCAGACCCTGGGTTATTGTTAGTTTAATTAAGTATCGTGGTAATGTCATCACGTGAGAATGATCTGCATTAAGAATTATCTCTCTATTTTTTTTGTTGTTGTTGTTGCTGTTTTTTTTAAAAATAGTTTAATTTATTTTTAAAGTTTTATGGCATTGCATCCCGCGAAGAGCCAACTCACGCTCCAGGTGCCCCGTAAAGCCGCGTGGGATGGCCGACCCTATTGTAACGGATAACAGGCCCAATGTTAGGCATCTAATGCGCCCTCAAAACAAGGAAATTCATTTTGTAAAAAAAAAAAAAAAATCAATTACATTTTTTTTTTCAGGCTGTGTCCGACATTTTGGGTAAAAAGCAAATTTGGTTTCATGGTAAAAACTATGGGTATATTTCTCCCGTCGGCTGGTACTTGTGTTGTAAATGCGACAACTTGTCCACGTAAGTAGAGGCCTACGCTATAAGTAGAGGCCTACGCTATAAGTAGAGGCCTACGCTATAAGTAGAGGCCTACGCTATAAGTAGAGGCCTACGCTATAAGTAGAGGCCTACGCTATAAGTAGAGGCCTTTATAAGTAGAGGCATACGCTATAAGTAGAGGCCTACGTTATAAGTAGAGGCCTACGCTATAAGTAGAGGCCTACGCTATAAGTAGAGGCCTACGCTATAAGTAGAGGCCTACGCTATAAGTAGAGGCCTACGCTATAAGTAGAGGCCTAAGCTATAAGTAGAGGCCTACGCTATAAGTAGAGGCCTACGCTATAAGTAGAGGCCTACGCTATAAGTAGAGGCCTACGCTATAAGTAGAGGCCTACGCTATAAGTAGAGGCCTACGCGCCATTGCTTTAAAAAAAAAATAGTTCTACTAGTGTCATCTGTCTTTTGATGTAAGGTCAACCATCTCTCGTCTTAACAGGTTTTGGTTGTTGTTTTTTTGTATTGGTCTTATCTACCAATTTATAAAGGGCGCAATTAGGGACTCTACAGTGTTTTTTTCCGGAAAGGGGCGGTACATTGCCTGAAAGGGGCGGTACATTGCCTAAAGGGGCGGTACATTGCCTGAAAGGGGCGGTACATTGCCTGAAAGGGGCGGTACATTGTCTGAAAGGGGCGGTACATAGCCTGAAAGGGGTGGTATGTTTCTTGCAAAGTTTGATTGATATATATATATAATTTTTTGTATCTTGTCTGGGTTTTGCTGGGGATGAAACTCCAATCCACAAGTTTGGACTTGTCTTATTTTGACCGAGCATCCAGCCAGCCACTATGTCTCTAGTCTAAATGTCTTTTTTTTTCTAACATGTTATAGGGACAGAGTTGATGTGCATTAGGGCCAACTGTACAGGACTATCAGACGGCACGTACGCTGCGTGCCCACCAATCTGCGCCATGGGGTTGTTTTACACATGTCATTTGGGACACCTATCTAAAAAGTAAATTTTGATATTTATCTGCGTGTGTCGTGTGTAGTAAGAATTCGGTGCCAATGTATCTCGTGTGGGGTAGGAATGTGGTGCCAGTGTGTGTCATGTGTAGTAAGAAAGTGGTGCCAATGTGTATCATGTGGAGTAATAATGTGGTGCCAGTGTGTGTCGTGTGGAGCAACAATGTGTTGCTAATGTATGTCGTTGGAGTAAGAATGGGGAAAGTCTGTTTGGAGCAAAAGTAGCCAGTCGTTAGCTTTAGTAGAAACAAATCGGGCGGGGAGCAACTGAATGCCCTCGAAGTCACTGCAAAGCTATTACATGGAGTGAGCTACCGCCTTGGCTATTACTTTTAACATACATAGGTTACATTTGAAAAAGCCAGGGGCCTTATCAGATTCAATAAACCACAAAGAGGTAATTGAGACTCATTTGACCGCTAAACAAAAGCTTGGTCATCAGAAGTATTCACTAATCGAATATAATCTTAAAGGTCCATTCAAAAAAATTTCAGTCGACTAAAAATTCAGCTAAGAGCTGTCCACTAAAAATAAAGATGTCATTGGGTGAATATACTCTCCACTGAAAATGTCAGCATCGCTACAAAAATAACTTTCAACTGCCATAGGCTTGGTAATACATTGTACTGAAATCTCTAGTGCATTTGGCTTGCAGTCCATTGTACTTAAAGCTCCATTGCATTTGGCTAGCAATACATTGTACTGAAACCTCTTGTGCATGTGGCTAGTAGTCCATTGTACTGAGAGCTCTAGTGTAATTAGCTAGCAGTCCATTGTTTTGAAAGCTCTATATATATGTTGTGCTGAGAATTTGTGTACCTGATTTTCTTGTGCTATAGACTTGCAATCAAGAAGAGTGTGTCAAGATGAAACCAGACCCCCCCCCCCCCTAATACCCCGAGCCCATAAGAACACATCTTCAACATTCATGTTTACGTTAGCTTTTTTTAAAACTTTTTCTTTTTTTAATTTAAAAAAATTAAAAAAAAAAACACATTTTGGTGGGGGGGGGGGGGGGGGGGGTAATACAGATGAGTGAGTTGTGTAACTTGACAGTCAATGTGACTAGGGTTGGTGTTCTGATCTAAACATACGAGTTCGTTCTGTAACTATTTCACTTTGACAGGCAATGTGAATATGGTTGGTATTCTGATCAGAACGGCCGGGCCTATGAAGCCAGGATGATCTATGATCCGGCTAAGGGACACTGTCGACGGTACGTCACGTATTGCAGTGAATATGTACCCAATTTATTTGAAATGTGTAAGTATCGTAAGCGGAACGATGACAGCATCCTGGTAAACTCGCATGCTTTTACCGGACATTATGATTTCTCATATCACCAGACGTCAGTGTTCTCATTTTATCATAATTTTTTGGGCCTCGCGGTTAATAATATGTAAGAGTTCTCACGTCATCATGTCAGGGCCCTTGAGTACCGGGGGTAAAGGTTGTCATTTTATCGTGAGTTTAGACCTCGTTTTACCTTGAGACAGGGTTCTCATATGACCATAAGTCAGGGTTCTCATTTTATCACTAGTCAGGATTCTCATTTGATCACTAGTCAGGATTCTCATTTTATCCTAACTCGGGCTTCTCGGGTTATAAATAAGCCGAGGCACTAGTGTTGCCATAAGTCATGTCACTATAAGTCAGGGTTGCTTATGCTATCATGTGTCCAGATTTCACCATTCGGCAGGGTCGCCAATGGCTTGAACCCACATCTCTCTAACTACTATGATCACCAATGTCTACAATCATAAACATGGTGTACATGCATAAGCACGCAAGTAATTTTTTTTGTTCTGCTCTATGTTTCCTATATCCCCCAGCCGCCGGCTCAACTTTGAATGATGTCCTGATGCCAGTTTTACTCGTGTCACTGTTTCCATTTGACATGCTGTAGCTAATCCCCAGCCATACGTTGTGCTCTTCTATAGACAATGTTTTCACATAATTGTATCCAACAACATTTGATAACTTTGACACGTCACCTATATATATATATATATATATATATATATATATATATATATATATATATATTAAATATATATACTAAAAAACTTTCTTTGTTGTGTGGTATATAAGACTCGTCCCTGTATGCGTCCAC
>CAXITT010000503.1:323289-420895 GCA_964033795.1 Lymnaea stagnalis | reverse complement strand
TTTTTTTAAAAAATGTATTTCGGGGTATTTTCTTACTCCTTAATTTTTTTTTTTAAAAACGTAATATATTTTGTATTTATTATTTTTTTTTTTTGTCATTAATTTTGTTTCACTCATTTTCAATTTTGTGTTCCTACTTTCCAATTTTTTGACTTAATAATCTTTACTTTTATTTCAATTTTTTTTTTACATTTGTATTCGAAAAGGTTTAAATTATTCTGTGTTCCCATATTTAACCCTCGAACTGTGGCATGCATTATTCTGTCGTGTGGAGCTTTTCAGAGCGTTTTGAGTGTCATTTGAAATCGCAGTAAATGACATAGAAATATTGATACAAGACCCTTAGAAGTATATATTTTTGGAAAGGTGAATGGATGGGGATAAAGTTGACCATATTGCCCACCCCGTACACAAATTTTGGTCAGTGTCCTTGACCTTGGAGTGCTCAAGGAAAAAAATCAAAACACAACTGTAAATGTTGTAGGCAATTCGTTGATCTTTCAGAAAATATATAGTTTACTCAGGTTCTGATTGCAATTAATCCTCTGAAAGCAATTTTAGTAATTTTTGGTCATTTATATAAGAAAATGGGACCACTGCTAAAACTAAGTACAAAATACAAAATCTCAGGCAAAATAGTTATTATTGACTAGTATTTAGTAGTATACATTTACAAAGGAACTGTGGAACTGATTTGGGTTGTTTAACTATAAAATTTATTAGTTCTGATCTATAATCTGTAGCTTCTGTGACTAAAATTCAGTCAGTCCTTGCCCAACCTCCAGGTCTGGCTCGAAGTCAAACAATAGCCTCAGTAGGCCTACTTCAGTATGACTAAGACTAGTATCAGATTCACTAGAAGAAGAATCTGAAGTGAGATGTCATGGGGAATGTTAAAATCATTATCAGTATCACTTAAATCCTCTCCTAAAAAGCTTTAAAAAATATTTCTATTAGTTATCGCACTGAAGGCCCGGCCACAGCTTCCGCCATTTTAGCTTAAAAAAAAAAAAAAACAGAGATATTAAACTACGATTAAAAAGTGTTTATTTTTAAGTTATCAAGAAAAAGCTTGAACCGGAAGAAGATTTAATTATTAATAAAAGGAAGGGGCTATAATTCTGATTAAATATTGGATTGGAAGTTGCTATCAGACTGTGTTTTTAATCGGCCGATTTTTTCGGCCGCCACAGCTCAGAACCAGAATATCTTCATCGGCCGACCACAGTTCGAGGGTTAAAAAAATATTTGTGTCACTTACTTTAACTGCGTGCCCTTGCTTTGACTGCACGCCCTTGCTTTGAGTGCATGCCCTTGCTTTGACAGCGTGCCCTTGCTTTGACTGCATGCCCTTGCTTTGACTGCATGCCCTTGCTTTGACTGTGTGCTATTAATGTGATTGCGTGTCCTTGCTTTGACTGCGTGCCCTGAGTGTGTGCCCTTGCTTTGACTGCGGGCCCTTACTTTGACTGCGTGCGCTTGGTTCGATTCCATAACCTTACTTTGACTGCGTGCTCTTACTGTGACTACTTGCCCTTACTCTGACTGTCTGCCCTTGCTTTGACTGCGTGCCCGTGGTTCGATTCCGTACCCTTACTTTGACTGCATCCCCTTACTTCGACTGCGTGCCCTTGTTTTGACTGCGTGCTCGTGGTTTGATTCCATGCCCTTACTTTTATGCCGTGCTCTTACTTTGACTGCGTGCTTTCATTTTTGCCCAAACGTTACGAAAAGTTCTTACATTCATTGCATTATTCCCCTTATCGTTTGTGGTGCAGTCTTAATAACAAGTTTTACCTGTTTCTGATAGGATATAACATAATTGTTATTTTTTGTTGATATGATAAAAAAATTGTATCATATGTTTGGTTGGTTTTTTGAACGAGGCTTTCACTGCACCGCAGCAGTCTAGCCGTTTTCCAGGAAATCCTTGACTCTCTATTCATAGTTGTTAGAGGCTTTTTTTGTGGATACATAAAGAATGATCATCCTCTTGAAAAATCTTTAAACCATTCATTTTAACGGAAAATCTCACCGTGGTTAACACGTACCCCGTGGAACCTCGTCTGGCCGGAATCCTTCATTTTGATACAAGTCCTAACATGAACATTTGTCACTTCACATTAAACCATGACACAAATAACAACATAATTCTAGCAAATGCGGTGGAATTGTTTTTTGTTTTTTTTAAGGCTGGCCTTTAATTACCTGAGAAATGTTGTATAAGAAAACAGCTTAATCTTAGTGAAAGTGACAGTGGGGGAGGTTGGAGACATTCAGGGACATTGTAGATAAATTGTAGTGGGACAGTGTAGGGTTGGCGTGTCTAGTTTGGCGTAATAAGAAAATAATTGAGTATTTTTTTTAAAAATTAATTATTATTTTTTTGAGTCCTTTGTTTTCACAATGATGAAGGTTCGGGTGTGCAGACAAGACGTTTTCAGTCATCAAGTGAGATAGTTTTTTTTTCAAAATAAGACTCTACAAGTCATCATCTAAGACAATCGTTTAAAAATTATCAAATCACAACCAAGACATTAAAATATTAGATATCGTCAAGACATTCTCAGACCCAAAACGTAGACATTATCAGAAACAATGAAGACATCATCAGAAACAGTGAAGGCATTATCAGAATTAATGAAGACATTATCAGAAAAAAATGAAGACATTATCAGAAACAATGAAGACATTCCTAGTAAATCCAAGACTACTGTCAGTCATGGGGGTGAAGGAAAACCTTGGGAAGACAGCTCACGCTCACAGTTGACGTTATTTTCCTTGAAGCCTTCGCCCGCCGACGGGGCGTTGGTCAGCGCCCTGTAGCAGGCCACCATGAGACCAGCGGTGCTGGCGCACAGTAGCGTCGAATAGCTGCTCGGCTGCACAGACGCACAGCTGTCCTTCAGCCGCTGTACCTTGTCCCACCAGATGGCTTTTTTGACGCCGTCGCCATTTTCCACGACCGCGTCGGTGGTTTGGAGAGCGACTTCCACGACCTCCGGCTTGAAGTTGATGTTGGTCTCGGCGTCTACACGTTGAATCTCGATGATTTTCCGTTCGACGACCTTGGGTGACGACTCGACCTCGTTGGAGAAATCGGCATCATTTGACAGATCGTTGCATTTTGAGGAGTCTGACACAGCAGCGAAGTCCACGTCACCGGGAGACGCCAAGTTCCTGCTGCTCTTTCTCTCAGAGTCGGTGTCTTGGCCACACGCTGACCAGCAGACCTGCTTGATCGCCTCCACCACGGCGTTGCATGGATCATCCGTGCCACATCGAGCCACAGCTCTGACAGATTGGCTCTCCTCTGACTCCGGCCACTCTGCTAAGTCCATGCTGTGAAAATTTAAGATCCCCATGTCTGGGTTGTCCGGAACGTGGTGCCTACTTGAAATGTCAGATTCTGGAAGACGTGAATCCGGATTGTCCGATTCCGGGAGATGCGACGTTATATTTTCCGAATCCGGGATGTGTGAAGTTAGATTTTCCGATTCCGGGATGTGTGAAGTCAGATTGTCGGACTCTGGCAAGATGTTGGATCCTAAAATGTCCGAATACGGAATGTGGGAACTTAAATTATCCGGTTCTGGAATGCTGGGTTTTAAACTGTCCACTTCTAGGATGGGGGAATTTAGCGCGTTCAGAGTCGGGCCGTCTTGGCTCAAAGAACTCAACAGGTCGAGACTGGCAGGACTAGTAGAACGAAATGTCTCTAAATCCGGATTTTGTGAGGTTCTATCCTCGCTGCTCTTCGACTGGGCGTTGGCGATGCACAGCTCCATGAAATGGTCGATGCGTTCAGAAGTGTTAATGACGTCCTCGTCATCTGGCACGTCTCGGTAGGTTTTGTAAGAGACGTCACTGAAAAAGTCCACCGCCACGTCTTCCGCCACATCGCCCCGGTCCAACAAACCTGCGGACGGGGCGCTTTTTCTTTCTGGGGCCCGGGGGCGTACACCGGTGGCGCTCTCGCTCTTTCTACTCGACGGAAACGGTTTGATGTGATCGTCAAAGTATCTGATGTCTTCCGGCTTCAGCATGACGACCTGATCCGCTGAATTTATGCTCAGACTGGCCAGGGTGTCGAGAAATCGTGCTTTAGCCAGGCTCATCATAGCATCGGATGCCACAAACTGACCAAAATCTGAGACTGCAAAATCCGGTTCGTAAGGCTTGTATCCTGGACATTCGTTCAGGAAAGGGTTGTGGAGGCTGGCGTGTCGGCACACTGTGTCGGCGATGGGTCGGTAAAAGAACTCTGCATTACCTGAACCGTAGACACAGTTTGGATATATTAACTCGGGGACGTAGATGCTGGCCTCTACGGGTGGCTGGGGACGCTGCCAGAAGCATCCGTTTCCATGGCTACAGACGCACGTTCGGCTGGGTTGAACGGCGCAGAGCGGAGAGCTCTCGCGGCACACCCTTTCCCCGGCGTAGCGCCGCCACTGTTCCGCTTTGATGCTCTCGAGGTTGAGACTTCTGACTCGGGCAAAGTCTCCGAGGTCCATCTCGCTCATGAAACAGCAGTCTGCGCCGGATGGGTCCTCCGGCACGGTCGCTTTCGAGGATGTATTATCAAAGAACAGCGAGTCTACCATTCTCTCCGTCTCGATCACCGTGAGGCTGGGCTGGTCCGTGTGGTCATCATCGTGATCGCGAATAATCTGCTCAACCCAAAGGTCGAAGTCTGGACTCAGCTCCGCTGTTTTAATCCACTCGTCTTGGTGGCACGGCTTTAAATGGATTTGTTCGCCGTAACAATACGCGTTGTTCAGCCCGTCCGGAACAAAGCAGTGCTCAAAATTGGCGTTGCCGCTGTCATTGCGCACGTCGAGTTCCGGGCTTTGTGTGGAGACTTTGAGATGTATTGATTCTGGCCGTGTTGCAGGAATGTTAGAAAGTTCTTTATCGGGTGAATTCTGCGCTTTGATTTCGGGTTTTATAATTGAGCATTCGCGTTTTCTCTTTACGTCTTCGGGAGATGAAGTTGAATTTCTTTTAATCGGCGGGCTACTCTTCGTTGAGAGGTGGTAACCAGTTGGAGGGCGAAGCTTTAACGGGGTCAAGTCAGGTTTTGATGGCGGGCAAAGGTTTTTTATTTTGGGCTCGGTACTGATTGGTTGGTCTGTTTTACATTTTATGAGTTCATTGATGTCCGGCTGACCAAGTTCATTTTTTCTTTGATCTTCTCTGATTGGCTGACAAAGCTTGATTTTTGGTGGGTCTTGTCCGATTTTTTGCCTAAGTTCCTGTTTTCGTTGATCTGCTCTGATATATTGACCAAGTTTTCGTTTTGTTTGGTCTCTCCTGACTTGCTGAAAAAAGTCAATTTTTGTTAGGTCTTTCCTGATTGGTTGAACCAGCTCGTTTTCTGTTAGGTCTTTTCTAAATAGTGGACGAAGTTTGCTTGTTTGTTCTGTTTTGATTGACTGACAAAGGTCATTTTTTGTTTGATCTGTCATGATTGGTTGACCTAGTTCTTTGCCCGGTTGGGCTGTTCCGATTGGTTGGCCAATTTTGTTTTTTGTTTGGTCCGTCCTGATTGGCAGACAAACTTCGGTTTTCGTTTGGACCGTTCTGATGGGTTGAATGTGTCTATTCCTATTTCGTCCAACCTTGATTGGTTTGTCGAGTTTAACGGTACCAATATTCTTTTTTCTTATTGGTGGGCTGATTTTGCTTTTAGTTACGTTAATGCTTATTGGTTGCTCGGTTTTGTCTTGTATGAGACCTGTGCTGATTGGCTCACACGGCGTGACAAGATCTGTGCTACTGTCGTCATCCACTAAGAGTTGGTAAGGAACACAAGATGTTTCTGAGTCAGACATCTCAGCGGACCAGTCAGATGATTTCTGCTTACAGATTTTATGGGTAGTATGTTAGGGCCCACAGAGTCATGTAATCCGGGAAAAGCTGGACTTATAATTTATTTCAATTTAATTTTAAATTTCCTGCACATTAGTTTATATATATATATATTTTTTTATGATTTGATGTCGGATAGTTCTTTCCTTTTTCCCCCCACACTTTAAAACTCCGAGATCTGGTAATTCAATTTTTTTAACCGATTTCCGCAAATTTCTTGCTATCTGCTACCGCAATTGCATTCTTTGTCGTGAAATAGAACTTTCATCTCCCGAAACACTTGGTCCTTCAGACAGAGGAAAAATGTAAAAAACAAGAGAGACAAAATAGTTCCAATGACGCAGTAGGCAAAACGTTCCAAGGCGCTTCCATTTACCCAAAGATCCTCCCAAGAGGATTCTTCCAGTTCCGTTTCCTCCCCTTCGCTCTTAACCTCCTCCTCCTCCTCCGCCTCGGGATCCAATACGTCTTTGTCCGCACTTGCTTTAGCCGACAGCTTTGGTGAAAGCTTCGGCTGCTGCGGCCTCGGCCTCGTTTTGGCGGCGGGCGAGGCCACGGATGGATTCGAATAGTTCTCGATCGGCTTGTATTTGCCGGACAGCCCGCGCGGACCTATCGGTGAGAGCGGCTTAGTCCTGTTCTTTAAACGTATCGACTTCAACGTCTCTGTTGGCGTCTCCGAGGTAGTCGGGTTCGGTGTGGGCTCCGTGAAACTTTTTTGTCGGAAGGTGTCTTTCTCTTGGCTGCTTCCCGAGGAGATCTCTTCCGCCTCATCGTTCGCGTGGGCCTCCTTCTGTCTGTCCAGCGAAGCTCTGCTCATGGTTACAAGTCAGCCGAGAAATCCCCTTCATTTTGTTCTTCCGCGTGGCAATTCTGTGTGGGTAATCATTTTTTTTTTTTTTTGTGTGTTAATATCCCAATTAACTTCTAGATCATTTACTTTTCCCTTGCCATGCGAGGTGATGGTTGAAGATATTTATTTGAGGTGATATCGGCTAGTTGTTTAAAATGCCATTGTTTTGTGTTTTTCTGTGTGGGTATTCATTTTTTTTTTTTTTTGTGTGTTAATATCCCAATTAACTTCTAGATCATTTACTTTTCCCTTGCCATGCGAGGTGATGGTTGAAGATATTTATTTGAGGTGATATCGGCTAGATGTTTAAAATGCCATTGTTTTGTGTTTAGAGTTCACTGTCGCGTGCATTAAATGTAGTTGAAAAGAAAACCAAGACTTGTACATAAGGCCTGTTGACCTGATGTATTCTTGTTTAAAAATTTAAGAACATTCTTCTCTAACCGTTTAGTTTCTAGGGAATCAATCTGGACGTTACTTTTATTCATTATATAAAGTTAGCGCAAAGAGACCTCCTCCACCAGCCGATGATAACTGTGTCACCTTTATTATATAATTGATAAATACATGTACATACATTTTTACATATGGCATGGAAAGGTCCGAATTTGGAGTCGCATTACAGGTAGATTAAAGCGTGCTTCACTTTAGAGTGATGTTTATCTGAATCATGGCAGCGTCTTATCATTTTATGTGATTAAAAGATTGCCAACAAGAAATATGTTGAAGGTTTTGCAATTACATGGCCTAAAAAATACATCCTACAACGGGCAGAGGTAGCCCGTTGTTTCGCTCTTTAAAGAAGAAATAAATATGCTTAAAAAAGTTTTGCGTAAGAATTTGACATGTCAATGGATTTGCAGGCCAACGTTTCAGTTCATGGGTTTTCTATTGCTTCAGACGACAGCTTTTAAAGCGCCATATTTGTTTTTTTCTTTTAACTACGTCACTTCCTGTGTTATAAAAGTAAAATGTATTTATTTTCAAAAGTTTTATACAGACTAATTAAAAAAAAAAAAATATTTGTATATTTCTAGTATTCTAGACGTGAGATTCGATAGCATAGTGTATGATGTGAAAGTGGCCCAAATCGTTTTCAGGCTGAAACGTTTGGTATGAACTAACATGTTTGCTAAACCGAAGAATATATTTATACATATTAGATACGATTCTTTATTGTTCCAAATAAATGGGAAAGTTTTTGTTTTTAATTATTATATTGTGCTGTACATAATCATGTAAGGGTGTTGGGTGGCCGAATGGTCTAAACTGAGAAAATCTCAGGTGGGTGGTCTGGATTTTAATTCAAGCCTTCTGGGGTGATGGAACTCGTTAATCGTGGATGGCAACTCATCTAAGAGAAGGAGACGCTGAATTCAAACCCGGAGATGGAGTCCCGTAGGCGGATAACATTGATACAATGAAACATTCCGACAACTCCTGCGACGCCACCGGTGCCAAGCTGTATCATCCTCATGATGTTCCCTAGGGTTATCCAGCGGCGTGGAGAGGGGCGATTTTCTGTTGGGAACCAGCTTATAATCCTAGAAGAATAATCCCAGGCTTTGTGGCTTTTGTCCTGCGAAGTCTTTACCATCCTCACATTGTGACGGATGGATGCCAGCCAAAAAAAAAAAAAATTCATTTTCAGCACATACATATTTTTAACCGAGATAACATTTTACAATTATAACAATTTAAGCACAAGACATCTAAAAGTATTTCCCAGCCATAAATGAACTGCATTATTGACTACTGTCAAATACTGTTATATTGTGAGACTCATGGCCGTTAAATATTAACACGGTAACGGTATACTTAGATCGACTTCTATATGTATGGCTACAAGTACGATCCAGGCCAACGTACTACCGCACCGGAACACGTGAGAGAAAGTTGTATTCCGAAAAAGACAGCTGCGGACGACGGAGTCGTATTAGGATGCATCCATTCTTCTCACAGGGGCGTCTTTTCAGGGTTTTTTTTCAGGAGGGTGGGCAAAAACCAAAACTTGGTCGGCTGGTTAAGCTGCTTATTACTGGAGACGCCACAGTACACAGCAATTTAAATAAAACCTGCGAATTCGGGGGGGGGGGGGTGGGGGGGGTGGAGGGGGGAAGCAAAGGCCCCCCCCTGCCCTACCAAATGACGTCCCTGTCGGCTCACCCAAGTTGTAATCATATTTTCTAAAGACTATGTTTCTACTTTCTACTCGCAACTCCGTGCGGTTTGTTAGTTTGTAGTATTCTAGTTTTTTAGCTTTATGCCTGGGTAAATAGCCAAGCCACTATAAACGGGATTTTGTAACACTCGTATTTTTTTTTTAAAATAATTTTTATTGGTTTTTTAAAATATTTTTTTTTTATTATTGTTTTTATTTAATTGATAGATTTAAAAAAAAATTGTCATAATAAAGAACAGAAAACATATCTAAAAGACTTAGATTCGAAGACGAATTTTAAAAACCAGTAAAAAAAGTAGAACATATTTTTTAACATTCATTACGTAAAGAAAGTCTGTGGAGAAAATATTTTCAAAAATTAGTAAAAAAGAGGAGGGGGGGGGGACACAACATATTCACGTTTCTTCAACATTTCTTGCAATTCATTGGCTTCTTAGAGTGCCCGAACCTGAACCCACAGAACTCGAACCCTGCTGATGACCTTACGCAAACCGAACGTCGAGGTCACTGGGGAAGAACCAAACTGAAATTTATATCACTTCTTATTAGAGCAGACCATGTTTTACGAATGTGACACATCACTACTTATTAGAACAGACTAGTTTTTATGAATGTGATACATCACTTCTTATTAGAACAGACCATGTTTTACGAATGTGACACACCACTACTTATTAGAACAGACCATGTTTTATGACTGTGGTACATCACTTCTTTTTAGAAAAAAAAAAGTTATACGAATGTGACATTTCACTTCTTATTAGAATAGACCATGTTTTAGGAATGTGACATTTCACTTCTTATTAGAATAGACCATGTTATACGAATGTGACATTTCGCTTCTTATTAGAATAGACCATGTTTTAGGAATGTGACATTTCACTTCTTATTAGAATAGACCGTGTTTTACGAATGTGACACATCACTTGTTATTAGAACAAACTATGCGAGTAAGACGTTTCATGCATTAACACGATGCGTGTGCAAGTTGAAGAGTGGTGTGACGAGCTTTCAATAACACGCTGCGTGTGCAAGTTGAAGTGTGGTGTGACGAGCTTTCAATAACACGCTGCGTGTGCAAGTTGAAGTGTGGTGTGACGAGCTTTCAATAACACGCTGCGTGTGCAAGTTGAAGTGTGGTGTGACGAGCTTTCAATAACACGCTGCGTGTGCAAGTTGAAGTGTGGTGTGACGAGCTTTCAATAACACGCTGCGTGTGCAAGTTGAAGTGTGGTGTGACGAGCTTTCAATAACACGCTGCGTGTGCAAGTTGAAGTGTGGTGTGACGAGCTTTCAATAACACGCTGCGTGTGCAAGTTGAAGTGTGGTGTGACGAGCTTTCAATAACACGCTGCGTGTGCAAGTTGAAGTGTGGTGTGACGAGCTTTCAATAACACGCTGCGTGTGCAAGTTGAAGAGTGGTGTGACGAGCTTTCAATAACCAGGTAAATGTAGGGCCGCACGGAGCAAAGAATGAATTCTGGCGCCCGCTTTAGAAAAAAAAATGTATTTTGCCTCAATGACGCCCCTTCACTTTGGCGCCCCGGCATACACCTTCCCTTTAGCATGGCTAAAGGTCATCTATCAGATAACCTCACCGATTTATCTTAAATTTCTCGATGTCTTGCTTTAGGAGATAACCTTTTTATTACCTTGTTGACGTCGCATTATCCCTGTTTCACGACATCTCTAATTGTTTGCATTTTAAAAATCCGTTATATTCACTTCGTTTTTGTTCGTGGCTTTCTGGGTGGCAGAAAAATTCTCCGGACGTCTATTGACCGAATACCCGCCAATCTATCGAGCTGAAATTCGGCACATTGGCCCGTTGCCGATGACAACACATTCTATCAAATTTTCAGCGCCCCCAATCCCGCAAATATTTTTTTTTTTTTTTTAAATTTTACAATCTGTTTTTCAAGAGGAAGATGAAGGAAATATGATGACACTGGTTCACGAATTAAAATTCCCAAAACCTGCGCTAAACGAAATCTTAAAAAAAAATAAAAAAATTATAAATATCGCAAGAGCGTTAGGTGGGTAATACTTTCTTTTGTTTTGTCTGAAATTAGTTTGTGAAATAAATCTGCGGTGTAAAAGCGGGCGCGTCATTAGGAAATTAGTATGGTTCAGGGGCGTGAACAAAATGTGCGATTGCGAGCCTTGGAAAAAGGGGGGCGGGGGGAGGCACTAATTGGGATACTTATAATGTGGGTTATTTATATGCATGTTGTTTTTTTTTAAATTCCCCCCCCCCCCCAACTGCTCGAGATTACATTTTTTAAAGGATTTATACGAGAAACGTTGCTCTTCGGGGCTTTTCTAAAGTCGTACACCTTTCAGAATGCGTTATTCTTACAGCAGCCAACTCGACCTTCCTCATCCATTTTTTGTTCTGTTCAGCCGATAACTTTTTCAAATATAATTTAATTACTTTGTTCTTGCCAGTATAAGTTTTTGATTGAAAAAAAAACAACAGGTTTTACTGGCAAACACCACCATGGAAACCGCTCGATACATTCAGCTTTACCCACCAGCTCAAGCCTACTAGCCCACCTCAAGTTGTGTTTAACACTTGGGATTCGTGTCTCAGTAGAGAACAGTACATTGTTTGACAGATTGAGAACCGTTTATGTTAAAAGCTCAATCAGAGTAAAGATTTTTAAATGGTACACAAAGACCAAAGACAACAAAAGTGTAACATTAAAGTTAATAAATATTTTTATTAAATTAGTCAATGGATGTATCAACTTTTCACCACAAAAAAATGACCCTCCTTTCAATCACATTTTACACAATCACATCCACATAATTTCACACAATCAAAGATTTATCTCCTTTGCACTCAAATTTCTTACCATCCTCACAATCACATTCACATTTCCCACAATCACAATGCAAACAAAATTTCTTGTAATTCCACCAACATTTCTCTCAACCGCAACCACATTTCCGTACATCCCACAAACGCTTCACACAAACCCACAGACAACTCACATAATCCAAATGCTAGCAGTAATGCACCTGACAACCACATCCAGATTTCTCAAAATCACGCCATCATGCCTCACAATCTCATCCATACGCCTCACAGGAGTTTGTGCTCGTGTTCCCTAGCAGGCAGTTCCGAACTAGGCTATCACTGGCCAGGATGGGGTCATGAGCTAGCCTTAGTTGTAAGTTAACATCAGACTTCTTTAACTTCAGCATCCGGTTATAAAGAATATATTTCGTGATCCAGTAAACGTAAAGTCAGTTCATTAATGTCAAGTCGGCTCATTAATGCACTGCTGTTTCATTAAGGTTAAGTCAGTACATTAATGTAAAGTCAATTCATTACGGTTAAGTCAGTACGTTAATGTCAAGTCAGTTCATTAAGGTTAAGTCAGTACATTTATGTCAAGTCAGTTCACTAATGTCAAGTCAGTTCATAAATGCCTAGTCAGTTCATTAATGTCAAGTCAGTTCATAAATGCCTAGTCAGTTCATTAATGTCAAGTCAGTTCATAAATGCCAAGTCAGTTCATTAAGGTCAAGTCAATACATTAATCTCAAGTCAGTTCATAAATGCCAAATCAGCTCATTAGGGTTAAGTCAATCCATTAATGTCAAGTCAGTACATTAATGCCAAGTCAGATCCATGTTGTTATAATGTTTTACCCTATCATTCTGCAGCCTGTTGGTTTGGGGTAAAATAAAATAACAAGCAGGTCACTGATCCATGTCGGCAAGGTCCAGAGCGGCCTGAATACAAAGTTTCCATTGAGTCCCACAACATAACGCGTCTTGGGAAACCTGGCGGTGGCAGCATGGATGTAGGTGTCCACTACTTCGTCCAGGTCTCGGGCAGCCAGGGCACAGCAGAAGAGCCTCACTAAATTGAGTACTGAGAAGATTAAGAAAGTGAGGGTTTTTGCGTGTTTTTTTTTTTTAATGTGTCCTTCTGTTGGGGAGAACAGGATACTAGGGGAAGTAAACAGTCTAGGCAGAAATTTTGATGGCTGTCCACTAATTAAACCTCATTAGACAAAATATTAATTCGCCTCTTTGTTATCCAATAATAATGAATTTTACGTGGGAGTCCATTCTAAAACCTTTTTTGAAAAGTTAATAATTTAGAGGGAAAATACATAAAACCCTTTTTTAAAAAACAAAACGCTCTCTTCACTTCTGCATATCAGTGTTGGCATTCTACGGGTTTGAGCTACCTGGGGCTCTTACAGTAGCAAAAGCTTAGTAAGACATCATTTGCATTATCACAAAATAATTTACTGCCAAGTTTGCTTGCAATTTCCCAAAAGATTACCAGTCTTTATAGAACAAATATGTAGCTTACATTTTGTCTTGAATTTTTCACCGTAAAACTGTCGAAGTTCGGGCCTAAGTTGACTGTACATTTCATCCATTGACCTTGAATGGATTTCAGCATCTGTTGAATTTTTTTTTAGTGAAAATCATGTGTTGCTTTATGAATGCTTTAAAAATTAGTTCGTTTGGATTTTAATATTGAATGACATCATGAACACAACAAGATATTGAATGACATCATGAACACAACAAGATATTAAGGATGTGCATTGAATTTGCAAAGCCATTAATGATGATGAACAAATCAAGTCATTTATTGACATCATGAATAAGTAAGTTGCTTATTGTATTTTTGAATATGACCGCCTCTCCACAAGACTTACTTGTAATATTAGTCATGTACCCCCCAGGCTCAATGGTGTGCACTGTGACGCCCGTTGGGGCCACTTCTCTGCGCAGTAAGTCTGTGTATGCCTCCACACAAAATTTAGAGACTGAATAAGGGGCCGGTATGGTGGCATATCTGCCGACGGTGCTCGCCATGTTAACAATACGGCCCCTGGACTTTCTGATCAAAGGGAGGAAAGTGTTGGTGACTAGAGCAGTACCCAGGAGGTTGACATTGATGGTGGCCTGAGATATACGCAAGCAACAAGACTAGCATTTGATGAAGGGTCACTATTTTTTAAAAAACAGTTAATAACATTAAAAGTAAAAGCTATGTAGCTATGAATTTGTTTCTATAACCAAAAAAATTGCTGAACGCTAATGGGCTTTGGCTAAGGGTTCAAAGGTATGATGCAGGATTATGATGTAAAGTAAGACACACTGAAGGAAAATAAAAAATATGAAATCTAATGTCAAAATAAATTGCTTTAAATAAAAAGCTATCCATCCAAACAGCCAATAATTATTTAAACAGAATTCAGGCAATTAACTTTTGTGTTTTAAATGATTAGCTTCCAGATTGAAAAACCTGCTGTGGCTGAATGAAATTTAGGTCATATTTACCACGATGCAAACATTGATGCTGCCAGCGGCTTGTGGCCATAATGAAAAAAAAAAAACGCCCAGCCGCTCCCACCGGCTCATGGTAGTTAACCAGTTAAAAACGGTTGAAAACCCATGGGTTATACTAATGAATGTTTTCCCAGGGGATTATGACAAGAGTAAAGCAATCGCTTAACATTTCCAAAGTGTCCAATGGTCAGGAAACACAGAGGCTTGCATTTCCAAGAGATCAAAGATCTAGGTATAGGTGGGTACTCTAAAAGAACTTTTGCATTGATCTGCCAAAATGAGAGGAACAAAACTGCATGATGGTAAGATACCTGATAATTAGACTTCTTCATCCACTCAACAGCACCAAATGATCCAACGATGCCTGCATTATTTATTAGGGCCCATAGGTCTGCAAATATGAATATGAAAAATGCAAGTAATTATGGTGAAGTTAAAAGATGCAGTGTGGTTTTAGTTTAATGAATGCTGTGGTGTTATAGCTTAATGAAATCCATGGTGTTGTAGATAAATGGATGCTGTGATGTTGTAGTTACATTAATAAAAACAATGATGTCAGGCCAGTAGTCTATATAATGATGTGATGTTATATCAGAGGTCTCAAACTCAAATCATCTGGGGTCCCCAGGGGTTAGAGTCTGATTGAGACTGGGCCGCATCTAGTATTCCATAAAAAAGCGATTACAAATTTATTAAAGTGCAACTGTTACAATCTGCTCAACCTTTATAAATAATAAATAAAAACATTAAGGGTTCTCAAGAACTAGGCTTCACTTTCTTCCTCCTACTTTTGTTTCCAGAGACCTGGCAGCGCTTCTTCTTAGAATCTTACACAGCTGAGCAGCTTTGGCTTGAGTGAGGAAGAAACTGAGACCCTCAGTATAGCTTGAAGATGCTCATCAATAAGTTTGGCCCTGAATTTTGACTTGTTAATTTTCATAGTGGAAAAGAGCTTTTCACACAGAAGGTACTCCCAAAAAGTCATATGATCCGCTTGAACAACCTGGAAATATCAGTGTTTTTCCATTCCCCTCCCTGAACTTAGAATTGCACTGAAGATCAATCAGCTCCATTTGAAGCCCAAAAGGGGGGGGGGGGGGGGGGGGGGGGGGGGGCGCGGGCATCTTCCACATTAAAGGAGAAAGGGTCAGCAAAGAGCTGAAAAGTGGCTTTGTGTGTTTTGAAGTCTAAAAAATGTGATCAAATTCTTCCTGTAGCTTTGCAATGACTTCAGTACTTTGCATTTTGGTGAAAAGCAGAGGTTTCTCTGAGAACCATAACACAAGTTTTGTGCAGAATCCAATGACGTTGTCTAAGGCAACACATACAAGCTGCCCCTCGTCTTGTAACTTCTTGTTGAGTAAATTCAGCTCCTGTGCAATTTCAACAAGAAAAGCCAAGCCCATGAGCCGTTTGGGGTCACTTAGTACAGGAGCAACTACCCCATCACATTATAGGTATGAGAATGGGGAAAACGCGTGGTCCGCATTAACATTAAAATTTGCTGTCATGTAGCAGGCCACAAAATATCGTCTTGTGGGCCGCAAATGGCCTGTGGGCCACGAGTTTGAGACCCCTGTGTTATATCATTTAGTGAATGCTGTGGTGTTTTATTTTAATTAAAGGTTCTGTGCATATTTTCTCATGTAATTACTTATGGATTCAACATGTTCATCTAATGTATTAATTTAAAAATAATAATAAACATCACTTTTTTGTTCCCCTAGATGAACTTTGATGAGCCTTAGGGCTTTTTCCACTGCTGCTGCATCAGTAACATTCATTTGAAAAGCCACCAGCCTTTTGGAGCAGAGTGATGACAATTCTTGTACTTTTTCTTGAGAAAGACATGCAGCAAATACATGACACCCAAGCTTGTCCAGTTTTATAGCACATCTGTGGCCAAATCCTGTAGATTTAGAAGTCAATTTAGGGACTTAACTTTAAGATAAAAAGGTAATCATGAAAATATGGTATTTTTTTTTTACTTTACTTAAATTGTATTAATATTATTATTATTTGGTGCTTTTATATAGCGCAGTACCCCGACCTAATCTAGGCTCACTGCACTTCACATAAAAATTAGCAATTACACAAACGAATAGGCCTACATTTAAAAACAACAATTGGTTGACAAATAATTTACATCAGAAAGTGCATTTGAGGTGTAAAAATTGTAACATGAGAGAGAGAGAGAGTGAGAGAGAGAAACAGATTGAGAGTTAGAGCTAATGTTAAGAATCATTGGCATTGGCTGTAACTAACTAAGAAATCAAAAGTATGTTATACATTAATAAGTTTCTCAATAAAATTTGTGCAAATGTATTGTTTACAGAATTTCTTTCAAAGGACTAATATTGTAACTTAAAAAAAATTCAATTTCATAAAGAAGGCCTAATTGTAATCTGCTTTGAATCTATTCTTTATTAAGTGTAATTTAACTTGGTTAAATTGATCATTTGGAATTCAAGTTTCAAAAATTGGAAGCATGATTGCTTGAAGATTTAATTTGATTTAACAACAATGAACAACCTACCTGTATCACAGCCTGTTATGAGCATGTAAAGATCATCAAATTTTTCCTTAACTAAGAAAGATCTGTAAAGCTTGTTAACTTGGAAAATGAAAACCAACAAAAAAAGCAATGCAGCTCCTGCAATAAAATGTGTGGTCATAAATGAAGAAGCCAACCAGTCCATTTTTCATCAGTGAGTGTCCTCAATAATCCTCTGCAAAGCCAAAAGTGACAAGGCTGATTAAATTATTTTTGATAAGACTGATTAAATTATTTTGATTGGGTGCTTTCAATTTCAAGCAAAAAAAAATATGAATATGGTCATAGACTGAAAGTCAATGCACAGTTGTGTTCCCCCCCCCCTCCCCCGCACTTTAAAAAAAAAATCTTATCTGTAGGCCTACTGTTCATTGTCATTATATTTTTAGATTGATTTTAGTCAATATACCCTCCCACAACACACACAATGAAATGAGAAAAATTAAGTTATCAGGTGAATCTCATTGAAACTATAAATATGATATTGATTTTAATTAAGTATATGACACTAATGAGGAGTAATGAGTGGTGTAGCCCTATATTTATATGAATCATGAAAATGAATTGATAATTTAATAGGCCTATATTTATATATTAATATTTTATTATATGGCATGGGACTATAAAAAATATGTAACTGCGAATTAATAATCCTTTGACGTCGTACTTTTACTTAGTAAACATTATCATTAGTATAAGTATAATATCATATTCATTAGCCTATTCTTATCATTAATTAATATTTACTATGGCATTAATTCATACTGAAACTCGAGCTAAAAGTTACTTCTTAAACTTAGAAATTAATTCATTAATTTAATTTAAATATATAATTTATTTTATTTATTTAATTTTGATCAAGAATAATAATTGCCAGTCAGTAAACTTTACTTAAATTAAAACTTTAAAAAATTAAGTGAATATTAAAATTAAAAGAATGACTGAATGAACTTTTTAATTCTCAAAACTTCAAAGATGGTTATATTTCGGCCAACTAACCCCGTTTTAAATAAAGTATAAAGTTTACGTGTCCCATCGTCTACACTCCCTTGGCCGGCCTTACGTGTGGGCGTGGCAAACGCTTAAGACATAATAGTATAATCATTTTTATTGGCAGTTTTATAATTCAATATAGTTTTAATTCATCACACTTATCCTGATAAAATGTTATACGCTTTTATAAAACTAATTTTAAATCTGATTTATTATAAATTAAATGATTAAACAGGCCTGCTGTGCCAAGGCCAAAGGCCTAAGCCTACTGAGCTACTGTGCAAAAGTTAATTAAACTTTAAAGTTAAAGGGCCAAAATTTCATAATTTAAATAAAGTTATATTATTATATGTTCAAATTCTATTCGCTTAAAGAGTAGGTAGAGCTTACACTTGACTTAACTTAACCTGTGTAACTAGGAAGAAACGTTAACTAGATTATGATAGGTTCTCAATAACAAACAAACAAAATTGACTTAAACTTAAATGTATGAGTATGAGAATGAGTTGATTAATACAAATACAATGATGAAATCGTAGTTAACAAATAGTAGTAGAGTTCGTGATGAAATAAGTCACTCAATATATACTGATAAAACTTACTAAATAAAGTAACATAACTTGGGCAGCCTGTAGTACGAAACATTAGATTTGTCCCAAGCAGAGTAAAAGTCCTAAAGACGAAGGCCAGCGTTAAAATTAAAAAATTAAACGAAACGTTCTGAACTTCTAGTTTATAAAGTTTCTTTCTGATGTCATGTTTGTTTTTTTTTCTTAAAAAAAGAATCAATTCTTCAATTTGAATCGCCTAAGTCTGGTATAAATCATAGTTAAAAGATATAGGTTTTTCATCTCATAATTACAAATAAATTATCTTTGGGTGTGCAGATCTTTTCTTTTTTTTGAGGGGTTCTTTTTTAAACGCGTTTCCGGAGCTGGGACTGGATCATGTTGATGATCATCATGATGGAAAATGGGTGGTGGCTGCCGATACTATCCAATCACATGGCGATACGATACAATTCAGGTCATTATGGATATGGATATTAATAGTATCGATTTCAAAACAAAAACCTCCATTTAAATTTAAGCTTTTCTTATATTAACATTTTGTAAACATTATTTAAAAATACCGCGAAACATATTCAAGAGTTCATTGTAACTTAATGTAAGTAAAAACTATTTGATTCAATAACTTTGGAAAACTAGTCCCAATTGACATTTTCATCCGCCACTGGTTGACCCACTTTGTGACGTCACTCATGCCTTTCCCTCCAGACGCCATATTGATTCGGTGTAGCCCTTGTGGTATTTGCAGGCACGATTTTGTGAAACCTTTTCAACAACGTCTACTGATTTTAATAATTTGCAGAAATTTTATTTTGTTATCGTTCAACTGTCAAAAAGTAAGCAGTAATCGGAATTTTCCAAGTATCGTTATATTACTTGGTCATGAGCAATCAGGGTATCGATCAATCTCTTTTAGTTTTGGACACACGGCAAGATGATCAAATTGGATTCGATACGCTTGTAGTGTGCAGCCTATGTTGACTTAAATATTTTGTCAATAATTCAAAATTATACGGCTAGTGTTGGACTCAATGTGTCACGGAGATAAATCTACAAACTAGGATGGACGTGACACAGGGTTTGATCACAAAACTAGTAAAATGCAAGTCAATAGAACGCGCCATCGCACCTATTGCTGCGCAAGTAAGAATAAATTGTTTTTAAGAGTATTTTCTTTAAAACAATTTTTGTGTGACACATTCATTAGTAATAATAATATTATACTTAGTATATTATCAACACGTAGGACGTACTCATTCACGAGTCACTCTCATTGAGTAATAAGGTTAAGTTTAGTCTGACAAATTGAAAAGCAATATAATATTATTATATATATATTTTTGCAGCACATTTTTTTTGGTGTAGTGTAGCCTATGAATGAAATGATTTTTTCACACACTCACACACTTATCACACTATGTCTGTCACTTTTACTGTTATTTAGTGTTTTTCACCTCAATCATGTCATTAGTCATAGGCATGTATAATTTTGTAAGGCAAGGCTTCACAATTTTTTTAAGTAGACCTAAATACTAAATAATGAATGACTGGCGTCAGTGGCATTGTTTTTTTTTTTTAAAGCTGCAGTCACTATAGTGTCTATAGACCAGTAGTTCCCATCCTGTCTTCTGTGGAGCTCTAATACTAATTAATAATAACTAACTAATACTAATAAGACTCGGTATGCACAATGCAGGCATTTCAGACATAGGCTGTGTTACTGTTACTTGTACTTGTAGGCCTACTATATTTTAAATTCTTATGGCATTGGGCTACAGTTACAGTAGGCCACTACCGTATTAATTTTTGTTAGCCACCCCTAACGAATGCTAAAGCTGTTTCCTTTTTATTTGAATAATTATTGCCAGTCCATCATTGACGATAGTTTTAATTTAATTAATATTATATTACTAACTAGGACTGATACTAGCCCCCACCAGAGTTCTTGCTTTTTGAGATTCTTTGCTCCTGAGTGGGGTGAAGGTAAAATGATTTGGCTTTGTTTTAAAATACTAATTGGCTACTGTGTTATTATTTAATGTTAATAAGACCTTACACACGATCTATAGTAAAGAAGTTCCAACCATTTATAATTGTTTGAATTTGTAAAGATATCATCTTGCCACTGAAGTTATTGACCGTAACTTTTTAATTTTATAATTTGTTTTTATTATTACGTTAATTTCACGTGCTTGTGACAGATGCAGAATAAAAACAATTTTTTTCCACCATTGTTTAAAAAAGCTTCTGACTCCTGAAGTTGAGTTATCCACCTGATTGCTCATGACAATTTTGTTTTTTAGAACATATAGACGTTAGTCATAACAGGCATATGACATTCTGATTACTGCTTACTAGCCATTGATATTGTTTCATTAAGAAGTGCAGGGTTCATGGAGCTGATGACAGCTACTTGAAGTTGACTTTAATATTTCCTAAAACCTGATACCCATACAAACTCTTCATGAACGAATTCAGTACATCTGTGCTGCAGTTTACTCATCTTGATCAAAGTAAGGGAAGCAAAAATATTGGAGTATTTTTGCCTGCAGAGGAAGTGAAGCTCAAGCGGACCAGAGTCCCTAAGCAGCCACCAATGATGTCGGATGGTGTCTCACCTACATTGCCCAAATGTAATAAAGGGCCCAAACGTCCTCGCAGTGTTGTGTGGTACTATTTTGATAAAATTCTGCATGAACCTCAGAGAGCTAGGTGTAAAATCTGTGGTGCTACTTGCCACCACGCCAATAACACATCAAATCTTTTCAAACATCTTCGAGTTAAGCACCCATCAACATATAAAGAAGCAGAAAGTCAAAGAGAAGCAGAAATGGAATTGTATCTGGAGCTGAAAGCCAAATCTGGCAAGCCATTTATCCGCCCTGGCATAAGGGGCAGGCGACCGAAGTCCCTCACCGCAATTACTGCCCCAATAGTTAAAGCTGAAGAAAGTGTTATGATGAACACCAGTGCTAGGGAAACTGTTGTAGTAAGAAAATCTTATGGGGCAGAGAAAGTTAAACAGACCATGACAAGAGCATTGTTAAAAATGATCACAGTTGATCTACATACTGCATCTATTGTCAATGGGAAAGGCTTCCGAGAGTTTGTCCGTTCACTGGACGCTCGCTATGAAATCCCTAGTAAAAAGAACATAGTAAAAAATCTCCTTCCTGAACTAGCCGAGGAAACTAAGCACAAGATTAAGCTTGATGTTGTCATAGCATCTTACTTTGCTTTAACTGTAGAAACTTGGACATATCGTGAGTCACAAATCTTTATGACACTCTCTGCACATTTTATCAAGGACTCGTGGGAGATGTCTAGCATAGTGCTGGAAACCTTCGACTGTACAGAGGATAAGACAGGTAAGGAATATTCCTTATTAATTTTTCATATTTTGTGTCATACATATTTTTTTAATGTTAAGCTTGTCATGTTAGTAAGGACATTGGAAGAAAAATTTCATTGCAATAATTTAAAATGTAAATTGTTGTTGGAATTTTTTTTAAATACATTTTTGCTGTTTTAGTCATTTCAGTATTGGAAAAATTATTTGCTCTGTAAATTTATTAGAATATTTTATAATTTAAGCAATTACCTGCATGTTAAAGTGTTGTTTTTTTTTTGTTTGATTGAGAAAAAAAAAATGCTTTCCTTCTTTTCTTTTTAAAATAATTTTTCTTGTGATCCTTTTTTTCTCACAGAAACTAACGTAGCTACCAGTTTCAAGAGAATCACAGATGAGTGGGGTATCACTGACAGGGTGATAGCCCTAGTTGCTGACAACTCAGAGGATGTTATTCACAGTGCGAGCTTGGTGAATGGATGGGAGGAACTCATCTGCTTTGGGCACACCATAAACCAGGTGATCAGCCATGCATTGACATCGGTGGCAGAGCTTGTGAGAATCCAGAAAAAGACCAGTGACGCAGTGGCATACTTTGAGAAAAGTATCAAAGCCTCGGACACGCTTGCCGCAGTGCAACAGCAGCACAGCCTGCCGGTTCACAAACTCAAGCAAGAGAACCCGCGTTTCTGGACCTCCACATATGCCATGTTTGAACGAATGGTTGAGCAATATGAGGCTGTCAACACAGTTCTGTGCTTCCTAGGAAAAGACCATATGTGCTTATGTGATGATGAAGTGGAGCTGATCAGGAGTGTTGTTGAGGTGCTCAAACCGTTTGAGGCTGCTACCAAAGAGCTTTGTACTGAACAATATACTTACATGTCTAAAGTTATACCCATAGCCACACTGCTGCAGCAGGTCACATCTGTGGGAATGGCCACACTCCCAGGGCCGCAGTCGGCTTTAAAAAATGCCCTCATCTCACAGATGCAACAGCATTTCACCAGTGTTGAAAACAATTACAAGCTGGCCGTTTCCACATTGCTTGACCCCCGCTTCAAGCGCCATGCTTTCACTGATGCCACAGCTTTAGAGCTGTCTCATCAGCGCCTGCTTAGTGAACTTGCCACGGTTGTGCAAATTTCAGACACTCCATCACTCCCTAGTGACCCTTCTTATGCAAATGATACTGCAGGCTCATTTTGGAACATGTTTGACCGCAAAGTTTCAGAGGCTGGGGCCATGAAGACATCGGCATCAGAAGCTGAGAACGAGACCCGTCGCTACTTTAAAGAAGCTAATATTCCCCGTAATGCAAATCCACTGAATTGGTGGAAACTGAATGAGGTTCAGTTTCCCCATCTGAAGGTTTTGGCCCAGAAATATTTATGTATTCCTGCCACGTCAGCCCCATCAAATCGACTCTTTTCAAAAGAAGGTGATTTAACTGCTTTCAAGCGAGAGCAAATAAAACCAGGGAATCTTCACACAGTGTTGTTTTTGAACAAAAATTTAGCCTAAAAATCTCAATTTTAAAAATATATTTTCTGACCTTTTATTTTTTTAATTGATTTTCAAATATCCCAAAAATGTATAATGCTTGGTGAAGTTAGATTCTTTTTGTACTGCTTTTTATTCTTTCCTTCTTCTCTGGCCTATTATGTTCTAATTAGTGCATATGGCCACTCCATTTATCACTGTTCTGAGCTTTCCTTTCTAGCTCATTCCACTACTTGCCATTTTTCTCACTCTCAGGCTAAGTAATTTTTCAAATGTTCCGTGGTCTTCCTCTTTTTTTTTTTATTGCCCTGCGGATTCCATGACAGGACTGTCGAGTAACAATTTTTTATTTAGGTTTTCAAAAGCATCTTCATTTTCTCCGCCTGGTTCTCCAGCTCTTTATGTACTATTGTAAAAAAAAATGTAAAGATAAATGACGCTTTCTTTATGTTATAAAATTCAGTTGTGTATATTTAGGTATATTAATTTTTATTTTTTATATAGTCAGTAATTAGTATTTATGAATTTTAAAAAAAATTCCAGTTGGGTTTCATTCAGGATTTTTTTGTATTCTTCAATTTGCTTTTGTCTTTAAAATTTTGTTTTCAATGGAATCTTTTGTGTGTCTTTATTTCATTGTTTAATTGAACAATTTTTAATCTGCATTATTGTTTTAAAAAAGGACGTACATTTTAAAAACCAAAAGTCAGCATTTGTGAACATTTGAGAAAATTGTTCCATAATATTTTCCATTGGATTTGATATGGACATCTGCCTTTTTTGTCCTTTGTTAAGATTGACTAACATTTCATGTAGATGATACATGAGATATTATTACACTCACATGTACATAGATAATTATGAAACCTTATGTAATGATGATAAGAAAAGTTACAGTGTGCAGATTATATTTTGCTCCTTTGTGTGGTATTCTTCCCATGAAATGTTACCACTACAAGTGGCCGATCACCAGTATTACAGTATTTGTTAACACAGACCAAAAATTTACGATATTTGATTCTCGTGCATGTAAGAGTGAGTGAGTGTCTGACACAGCTTCATTATTACCCCATACCTTTCAGTCATTCATTGTCTCATTTCACCTTCTTTACTATGATGATAACGATTCATTATTATTATTATTTTGGTAAGAAAATATTGTGTGTAAAGACATGTAGCCACATTATGTAAAAGTAATATTTTTGTTATATTATCAAGAATGTCCCTACTTATGCACTGGTTATTTTTATTTGATCTGGTATCCATTCTACAGCTTCACCTTGGCTGGTGTAATTTGAAGAAGAAAAAATGGCTAGATATTTTTAAAAATAAATTATATCTCTTTATGAAGAAATTCCAAGCATAATACAGTGAAACAAACATGCTTTTAAAAAAAATGAAGTTTAAAAAAAAATTTATGGTCATTGATTCAAAACATTTATAAAAGTACAAAATGTCTAAATAATAGATATTGTTAAAGACTTGAATAGTAGTATATTAAAGGTCCAATACAGCCAACTAATTGCTGAGATGATATATACTTGTTACCATTCTGAATATAGTTTTTTTTTTTTTAACTTTAATATTTAGAGCAGCCCAAGACACTTACTGTTTCAATTAATTCACCTATCCTAGTGGACATTCCAAAAAGTATAGTTTTGGCCTTGGTTCTAAAAAATTTGTTTTTTGTAAAGCCACCATCTTGACACTTTTATTTTATGTAGTTAATGATTTAATGTTTATTAATAATAATAATTAATAGAAAATATCTCATTAATTTTTTATTTGTTTTTACATACAGCTTAGGTCAGGCATTGTTGTGACCTGACAAATTTAACATTATGAGCTTAGAGCTAGCCACCTGGAAAACTAGCTATAAGAACTGTTATTTTCTTTCTACTTTCTCTATGAAATGCAAACAGTTGAAGGCTGAACTAAAAGATACAAAAGAAAATTTTAACTAAAAAAAAAAACCAGTAGGGATTCAGCAAAGAAATAGGTTTAATGTTAAAAAATGTATTTTAAGACATTTTTATAATACCTGATGATTATGATTAATGACATCACTTTTACTTTCATTATACAGCTTTTTTTTTTTTTTTTTTTGTGGGTCAGGTATTTTTTTTTCAAGTCGCTAGTTAACAATGGAATAATTCACAACTAACTACTCTGTTTTTAAAATTAGTAGAATTACTTTCTAGAGTAAAACTTTAATTTTTTTTTCTTTTTTTTTTTTTTTTTTTTTTTTTTTTTGTTTGTGGGTCAGGTATTTTTATTTCAAGTCGCTAGTTAACAATGGAATAATTCACAACTAACTACTCTGTTTTTAAAATTAGTAGAATTACTTTCTAGAGTAAAACTTTAATTTTAAAAATGGGCCTTGAATATATCAAAATGTTTTTCTTTAGTATTCAGTGGAGTTTAACTTTAAAATATTTGAGGAAAAAGCTTTGTCTAATATGATACTGACAAATGACCAAATGAAGTTAGCAACATTTTCATAACCTCTATAACGTCTCCTCTAATTTCTCCTGACAGTGTTTAGTTTTCCCCCACATTTTTACAGGTCATTTTGTGATAAACCCTTTGAAGATTGTGTGCCTGTAATGCAATGACATTTCAAAAAATGTTTGAATCTAAATCCAACTGGACTTCCAAATATTTTTTTTTTAAATATCCTTTGACATGTAATTTAACTCTTTACTGACAATTGATTTCTTTGAAGATGGCGTTGTTTGCTTTTTAAAAAATATTAAATGTATTCATGCGAGCACCCCTATTTTATAGTGGACACAGTTAATGGGTTGTGGATTTGAATTCTGGTCATGATCTCAGAAAGAATATTTCCATCCGTTTGCAGGCAAGGAGCTGGCATAAAACCCGGGTTGAAAATATTTCTAACTATATTTTAAAATGTTTGATCACACATAACCCTCACAAGATAATTCTTTTTGTGTTTAATTTGTGTCAATAAAAAAAATATCAAAGTGTTGGTTATCTCCTCAAGCTGTTGCTAAACAAGAGACAATTGTTTTACTGACTGATACATAAGTCCTCGTCTGAAAATGTTTAAATGTTGGTTCGGCATAAAACACAGTTTTCAAATCCTTGGTGGTTTACAGGGCTTTCGCACACAGGTCCACAGCTAAACTTTTCCATTTTTAAAACATAAACTTTTTCTTGTTTTAACCCTTTTATTTCCACTGAAGTTTCTTTAATTGTATTGATTGATCACTAACTTATGAATTGTAAATTCATGTCAACAGTGATCACGGATTTACTTATTTAATGAGATTAGTGTTGTTTGTTAAAAAAAAAAAAAAAAAAAACAGTTGACATATGACACAATATCATATATGGATGGCAATGGGTGTAAGGGTAACTGTGCCTCAGGTGTTTTTTTTTAGATTAACTAAATAATGCAACTTTGTCAGTGTGTCTCTATGAGGTTATCTATATTGTTTCATTGCTTTTGGACAGAAAAAATCAAAATGTGTAGAGAAGGGGGAGGGGGGTTGATTAACTGAGACAAATTGTTTAAAACCTTTTTGAAGTAGCAATGATCTTCATAGTTTTGATATGTAATTAATTATAATCTTTTAAATAATGGTTTTAAACTGTTGTGCTTTCTTAAGGGGACATTAATGCCGCACATGGGGGGGGGGGAGGGGGGGGAATTATCAGACATGACTTCTATATCACTCCTTTCATCTTTGTAATGGTTTTAAACTGTTGTGCTTTCTTAAGGGGACATTAATGCCGCACATGGGGGGGGGCGGGAGGGGGGGGAATTATCAGACATGACTTCTATATCACTCCTGTCATCTTTGGTAATAATGTCAATTATTCAACATGCAAAAAAAAATAAAACATAAAAATTAAAAACATGAACCCCGATTTCTGCCTTGACTGTTTCCCCGTGTGTGTATTATTGTTCATTGTTTTTTTTTTTTATAGTGTAACAGCTTGTTATATAATGTCTTTTCATCCCTTTGAACTTGTTAACCATCATTGGTACATGTGCTCTTTTGCTGGTGGCCAACAGCTAATGACTGTTACAGCTTTAATAGAATAAAACGGCGCTCTTCAAACTTTTTTCCCACTCGCTGCACACCTAGACCCTTCCTAGATTTTTATGCACCCCTCAACTATTTAAACCATGACACAACACCACCACAAAACAACACACACGCACCTCCCCCCCCCCCCCCCCCCCCCCCAATTAAGGACCCAAAAACCGATTTACTCAATAAATTTTTTTTTTAATTTCTAATCGGTGGAAATTTAATTCACCATCACCTGGCTTTGAAGAACCTCCACCTTTCATTTATAAATTAAAACAGGATTGCAACAATTTGTTCACATGAGATCAAATTGGTTAAAATTTTAGCAGAATTGCAATTGCCTCATTAGAAATTCTAGGATATACTTCCTTGACAAATCCCAGTTTTAAATTTTTTTTTTTTTTACACAACTGCTTATGTCTGTGTTAAGATTTAAAGTGGAAATTTTAAAATAAATTCAACACAAAAAAACATGTCCATTCAAACGCACAATTAAAAATACCGGTAGTTTTTTTAATACAAATAAAAGCAGCTACAACTGACTTACTTAAGGCATTCGTGTGTAAGGTTACCATATTTATTTTGATGCTGAAAACGAATCAAGCCACGCAATAATGGTAATAAAACAGAGCAATAATTGACACCCCAAAAAATATGTAGCATGTACAACACGTGTTTGACAGTGTCCATAAATCAGAAAAATCTTGGGTTTCCTTTTATTGGTGATGAAAAGTTTACTGTTAGTGTTATAGAAATTTTAAACAACAAGCAATTAACAGCTAGTCGAATAGTTACACAGTACAGTCATGAAAAGCGGGGATCAAATTAAACTCGTCACTTCAGACACATCAGGATAGTAACATGTCATGTGACCCTCCAAACACACAGATGTGCTGTGCTCTTTAACTTCAAACATTTGACAACTTTTTAATCAGCAAATCATTTTCCCTTTTGTATCAACATATTCATAATTGTCTCCATGTGTTCTTCTTCGTCCTCTTGCATGCTGAACTCAATAATTTCTGCACTTGAAATAATTTATTTTAAATGTCTTAAATCAATGCTAGAAATAATACCCTAGTGAGAATAGTGAACGGCAAAAAAAGTTTCTAAATTATTTAGCATGTCAAGTTGTTTTTTTCAATTGAGACAAACAAGCCTGAACTCATTTCTCAGCCTTTGGAAAGTAGACTAATTTCCCTTAGTGTAATAATTTGATGGACAAAAGCATCAACAAAGAAATGAAGGGCAATTATCATAACCAATGTTCCCTCTAAGGTTTGTTGGTTCCGTCTGCAAAATCATAAATTTGTGTGCACATTTTTACAGCATCAATTTTTTTGTGTGCAAATTTTACAGCCTGCAGACACAAACACACCCTTAAGTGGAAATTAGCTGTGCTGTGTCTGTGAGATTACTGCGGAGCCGCGCAGCTTAAAGGGAACATTGATCATAACTATTCTTTTGTAAAGGTGTATTAAATTCATCTCTTATGTAAAATATTCCTTTAACCTAAAGTGTGTTGAAACTGAAGACTGAATTGTATTCTACATTAAATACCGGTAATAAATTATTAATAAATGCTCTTTTCATGGCTTAAAGAGCAGCATGTGTTTTACTATTCAAGTGACGTCTAATCTTTATTCTTACCAGCCGGTATAGTTCAGGTGCTTTAAAACGACCCATTTATGCTATGAATAGTGGACAGGGCTGAGGCAACATGCCCCCACCCTCTATTTTTGCCATTTGCCTCAGATTGGCTATTTCAAAGTGAACACATTTTAAGACCGCTGTGATAAAATTTTTGTAAGTCGATGTCTAAAGTTATTAGAGAAGTATTTTTGGTAGCCAGGTTAGCTAGTGTCATTTGGAAACCTCTAAACTAATTTCTAAGACAAGCATTTAAATGTCTTTATCTCACCTTTTCCTTTCAAAAATGTAATCGCTAAATGCCAAGGAAATAGAAAAATGCTACCGTTGCCAAATTCTTAGTAGACTTAAAAAGAAACAAATTAATGAAGAGAGATGAATTACTGTGTGACCAGGTCAAAAGACGATTTTGTTTCACCCAAACTTCTGCTACATTGGAAAATTAGTCTAATTCCTTGTGTTCATACAATTATAAAATGTGTCAATGGAACTAAAATTAATTTTTTAACCAATCCAAGGGTGAAACATTAGGTTACCACACAGTGGGAACACTTGGCTCCTATGTTAAGGGTAACGCTAAGTGAACACTGATTCTAAAAAAGAAAAAAAATTAACATTTGACATATTTTTATATAGTACAGCCCTTTGTATAAAATTATGTTTGCACAGGTAGTTCAGGGGGTCTCAAACTTTCTGCTGTAGCACTTATTGAAAGAAGATACCATGCTTAATAGTAATAATATTAGCTGGCAGGCTTTAAGTTTAAGCCATTAAATTATCTCCATGGATCTTTCTGGTAGAAAAAGATAATAGTTAAGTGTGAAGCGCATAAAAATTTGTTTTTTTGTCCAAATAAAGCACTTTTATCTAAGATTTTATTTCCTGTTACTGGTGCGTTTTGTGTCTCTTACTAGTGCGTTTTTTCTATTACTGTTGCTGTCTTTTCCTGTTACTTTTGCCCATGGACTCTCAGATTTATGTTTATAATCACCAGAAGTTTTCATTTATTTCATAAATGTCTGTTATTTTAATGCTAGAATAATTACATAAGTTGTCCCTGTGAATACAATGATACTTTTTTCCTCTTGCTAGGTGTCACTGCTGATAATAATAGCGGAACAAAAGGAAAACATTAAGTCATCTTCTGACGGTGAGACGACGCCTGCCATCAAAGAACAGCACAGAAATGAACAAAGTCTTGTTGGTTTGGCCACCAGGATTATGTCAGATGCTGTCAAACAGTTCATCAACGTGGGCATTAAGCACAGCCAGAGGTCAGAAAATCAGGTGAGAGGGACGGTTTGACGTGCAGCCTTGAAGTTTATAAAGCTAGTAATTGTAATCATTAAGGACTTTTGCAAATTATTATAATTAATGAATGATTTAAATGATCTTATCGTCTTGAAACATTAACAATTAATTAACCTAGACTATATTGTTTTATTGACACATATTGTGTCTCATTAATCGACTTAAAGCTTTATCGCAGTCCAACCCTCTTTATAATTAAAAATTAATAACAAAACTTATAATTTTTAATAAGTTTTAATTCTGATGTAATCACATCATTTAACATTTCTTTATTCATTGGAAAATCTAAAGCATTCTGATGTCATCTCTGAACTTAAACATTTCTTTGTTTATACCAAATTGAAGCAATCGAATTTTAACTCTGACATGTCCTTTTATTTACTTTATTGTTCATCCTTCGCATGCAAAGATGACCAAGGCAATTTTCAACTTAAGTAGTAGTCTTGACTTGAGCTGTATTTTGTTTAATAGTTGACGGAGAGTTGCTCAATGTGTCAGTCTCACACTGTCTAACTTGACTGTTTGTTCCAATGGCAAGACTTGGTCAAGACGGCTGGAAACAGACCTGCAGTGTTTCTTTTGTCTCACTGTGCTCTTTATGTGTCCCACATAGTAGGAGTTGTGGGAATTTTTCATTAAGTCAACGTCATGACGCCTACGGGACCCAGGGTGCTGGTGCTGTTTTTTTTGCTTGTCTAGGCTTTGCTGGGGATGGAACTCCAAGTATTCTAGCTTGGGATTGACTCACATATCACTTAGGTGTTCAGACCAGGTTTTTTGATGCCCACAACTCCAAAAGCAAATTCTTAATAGTATTTATTTTTAACTACCTTCACTAACACAGACCTGTTTACCCTCCAACTCTTAAAATCGTACAATATCATCAAAAAATCCTTCAATACATTATTTTATAGTAAAAAATAAACATACAGTATATATAATTTATACACCTCAAAATCGTACATTGTATGCCAAAATCGTAAGCGTCAACATGTCTGCTATCATCACCAGCTTAACAGTTTTCCGTTTATAAGGATGGCTAACATCACTAAACCATCCCATTTCACCCCCTCCCCTCTCATTTTCTTACAGGAGTTTGTCACCAAAGTAGCATCAGCTAATGAGAACCTTACCATATTGACTGACCAACTGTTAATTGTGGTCCATCGTTTTGAGTCAGGGACAGCACCTGACAACATTAAACAGATTTTATGTCAGGCAGCCAAAGATGTTTTACAAGGTGTTCTAAAGGTATGTTAGTTATGTTAATGTATGCATCAATAATGTATAAAATAAATTAATGAAGCCTGCCTTGTCGTTTAAGTAACATTTTTTTTTGCTAGGGCTGCCTTGATAAGGCCCTTTTAGCCAAAAGTTGATGTAGTATAAATGTCCCATATGTTCTTTTGAATGAAAGGAGAGGGGAAAAAAATGGTTTATGGATGGACAAATTTAATTATTTTTGGATTTGCTAAAATTTGGAAAATAACATGAAATCTCTTCAAATTCCGGTCCTTTATTTATATGCATAGCTACAGCAAAATGTGTGAAAATTTTGTTCCAGGTACTTTTGGTCATCGATGACTTCCATGTGAAAGATCTGCTGCAGAAGGCTGATCTAATCCAGTCTATATTAAGGGGAGTTAACTTGGCGGAGGATTACTCACTCATCAAAAAGAGATTGGCGGTATATTTTCTGACTCTTGCAATCAAAGCAACTTACTTATTATCAGTCAATGGCTCAGTCAGTCAATCAGTGGACAATTAAGGGTTTTATCTTACACACATTAAATTATCATTTTAAAATTTTAAAAATATACATATTAAATTTGTTGTTTAATTGTTTGGGATAAAATGAAGTTATTGAATTATTAAAATATCTAAAACTTCACGCATATTAAATGAATAACTTAATTTAAAAAAGTAAACAATTAAAAATAAATAGTGTTAAAATATATTAATCTTCATGCATATGAAATGAATAACTTTCAATTAAAATAAAAATAAATTATGAGTAAATGGCATTAAAATAATTGGTTGAAGTATATTTTTTTCACACCGCTCTTCGTCTTGTAAATAATTTGTATGATTTCAGCACTTGGCTGCCACAGTGATGTCCCTTAGAGGTTTGCTGTTCAGACGTGGACAAAACCTGTGCAGCAAGGACTGTCGTGATCAGCTGACCATATGGGGCAATGTTCTACAAAGCAACATTCGACTTCTCCATCAGGTGACCCGAACGTGCACCCAATACCCTGGCAATGTCTTGGCCAAAGTAAGTGCACATTATTTCTACACCAGAAATTTTTCTCTTGTGTGTACAATTTTGATCAGATGAAAAATGTTACGCACATTCTCATTTTACATGACAGAATTTTTTTTTTTATCAATCCAAATTATCTTTGAGTTTCTTGCTTAACATTTTTTTATTAGTGCCAGGTTGGATGACTGAAACAACTTCATAGACCAACAAGATTGTTTTTTTTTTATTGTTAAATAGCAACTGATTAATTTTATTTTAGAGAGAGAAAACAAACAAAACAAAACATTGTCAGTTTTAAAAGCCTAAGATGTTTGTTTTTATGTTTTATCATCACTGTAGGTCAGCTATGATTCAGTGCAACAAGAAATAATGCAAGCATGTGAGAAAATCAAGCAGCTGTTGACTTTTGGTCCTGATGAGGATGACAGCACTGTCAGTTTTGTTAGAGTTGTGGATAAGGTAAACAACTGCTCTTATTTGCTGTCTTATGGAAAGACAAAAGCTGCCGTCTTTATTAGAACTGTTGTTCAGGTGAACAACTGCACCTATTAGTTACCTGAATTGCCAGTTGTGTTTGACCATTTCAGATCTGCGCCTCTTTTTTATCTGTTGTAAGTATGTCTGCATTGTGGCTCATGGGGAAAGAGTATGCCTTAAATTTATATCATATATCAAACCTAACCTATGTTCTCTCTAACCTATGGGCGTGCACACAACACAGGGTCTGTATTGCAAATACATATGGTCTGTTTTGCCAATGCATGTCTTGCATTCTTCCCCAGGTCATGGATGCACTAACAGAAGCCCAGCGCAGTGAACTGAATGAAGACTTTGAGAGTGAAATAGTCACCTTGGTGCAGCACAGCATGGCGGTGGCCCACTACACACATGGGGTCTACAAGGATGTCATAGTGGCATCTTGCCACAGGGTGAGAACCTGTTGTCCAAATACTTGCTAGGAGGAATGATGGCATTTTGATCACTTGTGTTCTGGCTTGTTAAATTTGGTAGCAGTGCATTTTTAAAGTGGTAAAAGATGTATGAAATAAAGGGGTTTTTTGAGGTGCAATCTTTTAGCTCATTGAATAGAGACACAATAATTTTAGGCAAGGTCATTCTTTTGTATTTACAACAGCTCTTTCAATATTTATTTTTGAAACAAAACAAATTGAGTTTATTCTGATAGCTTGAACTTAAAACGACAAGTTTTTTGTGTGTGTAAGCAGCTGATTTTAATCCCACCAAATAGTCGATGGATATCTGCCGAATTTGGTGGGAAGTTTTCTTCTCAGTATTTACCCCATGTGTGAGAACACTTGCGTTTCTTGTCTTAACGTTTCCATTCCACCTGGCTATTTACTCATTGATGGAGATGACCCAGAAAAATTCATCCAAATATTATATTGTCTTTTGGTTGAGAAGCTAGTATTTACCCCCTTTGTGAGAACACCTGCCATACCTGTCTAACTGGTCCATTTTCCACCCATGGAAATGAGATGAACCCATATTCTAATCAGCTACCTTTTGGTTGAGAAATTACACAACCAATGCGCTACCAGCCCACATAATTCAATGTTAATTTCTGGTACAGAATAAACGTTTTTCCACTTGAATCACATGTAAATAAACTTGTTTAAAAACACCATCCACTGCCATGAGTCACAGGATTTTTTTGGGTGTCTTCTTTTGGGAAGTAAAATTATTTGGCACTGTTAGTGCATAAAAGTTGGTAATTTCATGTACACATTTTTTTTGAAGGCTTTTATATGTGAAGCAAAAGGCAACACTCCACAATTATTGTTTCAGATTCTACAGCTCAAATCCCAACTTGCTGAGCTAAACCTGGCCATTAAAGATTCTCCCACCCAGAGACAAATGAGGTGACAGGTTGTGTTCATCTTAGCTTTTCTAACTTATTCCCTCTTAGCTTTCGTAATTTACTCCAACTTGGCTTTCGTAACTTATTCCAACTTAGCTTTTCTAACTTATTCCCTCTTAGCTTTTCTAGCTAATTCCATCTTAGCTTTTCTAACTTATTCCAACTTAGCTTTTCTAACTTATTCCATCTTAGCTTTTCTAACTTATTCCAACTTAGGTTTTCTAACTTATTCTATCTTAGCTTTTCTAACTTATTCCAACTTAGCTTTTCTAACTTATTCCAAATTTGCTTCTCTGAATATCTACTGAACATCCCAACTAAATCTTATAATTTTGTTGTAATCCGTTTCTTAACTTCTCCTATACTCTACTTAACTCTAAATCTATCTGACCTGATGCAATTTCTGTGAACTGCTTTTTTAAATTTAGGTATGACAAAAAAAAGTCAAGGAATAATGTGTGTTCCTTCCTTTGCTCATCAGATTTGATTTTTCTAAACTTTGTGAGAAATTGCTTGATGAGGTCTGTGACCTTGAGAAGCATGTGAACATGACCTTGTTACAGCTTATCATCGAGACTTTTCTCAGCCCTGCAGAGGAAGTTTTAAAACTAAAGAAAGTGGCTTTTATACAGGTATGCTGGCTTAATACAGGTGCACTGGCATTTTCATACACATTTTTTTAAGTTATGCAAAACGTTATCCTGGCAATTGGACAAAGGTTATTTTTTTAAAGTTTAGATATATCACCCACAGCCTACATCTTTGCCAAGCCATTGTTCCCTTTATCTGTACCCACGAGTGAGTTGTACCCTTAATCAGTACACAAGAGCTGTATCATTAATCTGTACATAAAAGTTGTACCCTAGAGCTGTATTTGTCCATATATTTTTACCATTACTTAGTTAATTCAATTTGACGCTGAGGTTAAAAGTTCTTGTAACCTGCCCAGTTTTTTTGTATCTAAAAGCAGTGTGTTGCGTAGATAAGATTAAGATGAGATGAGATACCAAGCCTTGGGGTTCTTAAGGCGAAATCTAAAGTTTGGCAACTCCTGTGTGAAAGAAAGAGCATATAAAGCCTTTATCCGTCCGATTTTAGATTATGCATCTTCAGTCTGGGACCCATTTACCCAGAAGAGCATTGACAGGTTGGAGGCGGTCCAGCGACGAGCAGCACGTTTTGTCCTAAACCGCTACAGGAATACCTCTAGTGTTGGCAGCATGTTAGAAACACTAGGCTGGTCACCATTGGAGAAACGACGACGACAATCCAGGCTCTCCATGATGTACAAGATAAATAATGGGCTGGTCCACTGTTCCGGTATTAAACAGAAACTCGTCCCTCTCCCCCATAGACAGCGACGAGGCCATGACAGGCAATTCAGGCTCATACCAGCAAGAAGCCAGTATAGGAGCTGCTCATTCCTGCCCAAGACAATCAGGGACTGGAACCATCTTTCAAAAGGAACAGTTGAGGCGACAACACTAGACGCATTTGTGTCTATTGCCTCAAGCCTTCAAACCCCTAGTGCATAATTTCCTCATCACCACCAGTAACAGAAACATTGCAAATCCCATCTACATGCATAGGAGCCAAAATGATCAATAAATTGATCGTGGGCCCTTAAGATATAGAAGAAGAAGAAGATACTTTTATTGATCCAAAGAAATAGAAATTTTTAATTTTTTTCAATTCATCTTACGTATTTTTTTCAGTCCTGAAAATCCTTGTTTGAGATTTTGGTTGATCCTTGAAATGAGTCTGTGGCAAGAAATTTGTGTATTAATTGTGTGGTATGAATGACTGTTGAGTGCTTTAAAATAAAAAAATTGAGTAAAATGTAGAAAAAAAAAGTATAATATTTCTTAACTACTATTTCAAGAATGCAGCAGCTCAGAACTCGGACCCTCACATGACTCGGGTCAGCAAGTTTACAGCATACACAGAGCACATCTGTCACATAGCGACGCTGGTGGCTGCAAGTTCTACAGACAGTTCAAGTAAGGTGGTGACTTTTATAAATGTTATTTACGTGTATAGTTTCACTGATCTGTGGCTGGGTCTTCTGGTTGCTCTATAATTATGTATTTCCTCGGAACATTCTGCCCTTAGGTTTCTGCCTGTATATCACTTTTGCTGCTCTACGATCCAGCATCTTCTCATGGTGTCCTGTCCAACAAGTCTGTATTTTTTAATTGTTGCGACTACGGGTTGGTCTTTATACAATTTGTAAAGCTCTTGGTTTGTACGGATTCTCCAGATATCATTTTCCATCACCGGACCATATATATTTCCTGACGATTTTCCTCTCCCCATTGGATAGTATAGAACCATACAAGGTATTATTAACAGGGTTTATGTTTGGGGAAGTAACAGGGTTTATGGTAGGGGAGGTAACAGGGCTTATTGTAGGGAAGGTTTGGGAAGAGACGCCAGGAAGGTTGACTAGGAAAACCATTATTAATGATAAGTGATTTTTTAATATAATGATACGGGATGTTTTACATTAATGATAAGTGATGGTTTGCATAACAATCGCTGATTGTTTACATAAATGATAACTGATGTTTTACCGTAATTGTAAGTGATGTTTTATATTAAGATAAGTGAAGGTTTACCTTAAGATTAGTGATGGTTTACATTAATGATAAGTGATGGTTAACAGGGTGATCCTGATCTATTAATGCCTTGTGGCTGTTTTCCGACTCAAAGATTAAAAAAAAACCCTGGTGCCCACTTCAGAACAAATCCACTTTGTATCAGTAACAAGTCGACTTAAACAAAGATAGAGTTTGGGGACAAAGTCAAGAGTAGTGCATTGAAGCACTTGTGCACACACCCCTCCCGCCCAGACTGAAAACAAACATATGTATGATGCAGCTAACAAGACCTACCATACGCTGGCACATAATCTTTATAAGTGAAGAGAAGTGCATTCAAGCACTTGTGCACATACCCTCCCACCCAAACAGAAGACAAACATATGTATGATTCAGGCTAAGAAGACCTACCATACGCTGGAACATAATCGTTAAGGTCAAGACCATCACTGCTTATGCTCCCTGATGGTCTCTGTCAGCCTGCTGCATAATGTGGGCCCAGCTGTGTTGAACTTAATCAGTGTAAGACTTTCCCCAATGTCACATCCCCTCGTGCAATTTCACCGTTCTGTCCAGATAAATGAATTGTCAAACTTAAAAAAATGACAGTACCTTAAATCTCATGGCGTTTTTGTTTTGTAGAGGTTCGAGAAATACTGACAGCCGTCAAGGGGCTGGAATCCATCGATCCAGAGATAACTCCTGCGGTCGTCATGAACTGCCAAGACCCTGGCGACAGGTCGTCAAACAAACACCTCGACAGCATCCTCGAAAGGTGGCTGCGAGAGGTCAAGGTCATTACAGATGCCATCGATGCGATCGTTGACCCCAGGGTGCTGATGGACATGAGTGGTCAGTGGCATTTTGTTTCTGCAAAATTGTTATAACTTATTTAACCCACAAATTGTGAACTGTGGCATAGATCATTCTGTAGTGAGGAAGCTCTTCAGAGCTTTTTTAGTGCCTTTGGAAATAGCATTAAATGACATAGAAATATTGATACAAAACCCCAATAAGTATATATTTTTAGAAAGGTAAATGGATGGGGATAAAATTGGCTATATTGTCCACCCCATACAAATTTTGTTCAGTGTTCGTGACCTTGGGGTGCTCAAGGGAAAAAAAATCGACAAATGTCTTGCTTTCAAGTGCTCATAACATCATTAATTTTTATACAATACATTAAAATACTAATATAAACGTGGTAGCAAATTCATTTATCTTTCAGAAAATGTATAGTTTGCTAAGGTTTCAATTACAATTAAGCCTCTGAAAGCAATTTGAGTAATTTTAGGTCATTTATTACTGAAAAAAAAAAAAGAAACTGGGACCACAGCTAAAACCAAGTACAGCATACAAAATCTCAGGCAATAATTTTATTACTAACAAGTAAACATTTAAAAAGGAACTATGGAACTGATTTGGTTTGTCTAACTATAAAATTTATTAGTTCTGATCTATAATCTGTAGCTTCGTGACTAAAATTCAGTCAGTCCTTGTCCGACCTCCGGGACTGGCTTGAAGTCTAACAGTAGGCCTACTGCAGTATCACTAGGACCAGTATCAGATTCACTAGAAGAAGAATCTGAATTGAGATCGTCATGGGGAATGTTAAAATCATCATCAGTATCACTTAAATCCTCTCCTAAAAAGCTTTCAAAAATATTTCTTTTAGTTCTCGTATTGAATGCCCCGCCATAGCTTTATCCATTTTAGCTTTTAAAAAAATAGCGATATAAAACTCCAATTAGAAAGTACTGATTGTTAAGTTATCAACATACAGCTTGAATTGGAAGATGATTTAATTATTAATAAATGGAACTGGCTATAATTCCAGTTAAATATTGGATTGAAAGTTACTATCTGACCGTGTTTTTTTTTATCAGCCAATTTTTTTGGCCGCCACAGTACAGAACGAAAATATCAGCCGTCTTTTTTTTCGGCAGACCACAGTTGTGGGTTAATGTTTTAAGAACATAAATGCTAAGTGTTGAAATGCAGCTTTAAAGAGAAAATTTTAACATTACAAATTTACATTGCAATCATAATTTTGAAAAATAGTAATGTAGACAAAATAACAAATGACTTACAATATAAAAAAAAAATAACCACAATGTGAATTTTAAAATATAAATATGTTAGTTTCAAAGTGTTCAAATGGGATTTTTTAAAAATCAATATCATCCTGATCTAGTAATTTTCGGCCCTAAAAAGAACATTTTTGTATGTTTATACGACTTAAAATATACTAATAGAAAATGTAAAAATGCGTGGGTGGTAATTAAATAAGTAAAAGCTAAAATTTTCTTCGCTAGAGAACTTGTTGGCTAAAGAAATAGAAGAATTCAAGAAGATGGATGGTGGCCCACAGGCCAAGCTGGTTAAGTGCTACATGAGAGTGAAAGGTTTAGTGGAGCGTCCGATGGCCATGGCCGAGCGTCTGGTGGATGAAAACAGTGACCCTATATATCGCAATGGGCTCCGCTGTTTCATACAGGCGTTGGCTGAAAGTAAGAAACATATTTTTAAACTCCACAAACCACTGACACTGATGGTTAGTAACCTCTGTTAAAATGTTTATAAATGTATTTATATTTGGAGTTGGGACAGAGGAGGTAAAGAGGAAGGGTGGAGAGGGAAGGGACACAATGTGTTACGAACTCCCATATGTAGCAAATTGTACTACTTTGGGGTAGTTCAGGTCCTTGGTGCCCAGGGTATGATTTTGAATACTGGCTCTCTCTCTACTTGCTTCCATCACTATGTGCCATGATTATGGTAATGCAAACACACTGTGCATTATCTGTATGCTGGCCAACAAACTGTCCAGTTATCTGTAGCTGGCCAACACACTGTCCAATAATCTGTAGCTGGCCAACACACTGTCCAATCATTTTTGAGCTCTTCTTTACCCACTTAAAAGCAGATATTGCGTCACGATGTAAAGTGCTGTATTAGTTTCCAAGAATACTCCATTGATATAAGCCAAGTGAACACTGATCTCTGATTATTTGCACCACCAGCACTCTGAGAAACAACTTCACACTCAGCTCCAACACGGAATCTCTGTTACCAACCATCAGCATGAGATCTCTCAACACAAAAACTGTCCTCTCTATATTCACCTAACATGTGTGAATCAATTGCACTACAGGACGACTACTAAACTAAATAACAATTTTATTCCAAACACAGTCACCAAACAGATCCTAACACTCTGCTCATAGGAAAGCTTTGATTCTTTTTTTTCTTTTAAATTGAAATCTCCTTACACACTCCATTCTAATGTTAGTTTGATGTGTCTAAAAGAAGTGCTTGATTCGTAGGAATGTCTGAGGCAGACGTTGTGTACAGGGAACTCCTTCAGACCGCACACCCGAACACCAAACAGTTCGATACAGTGGAGAGGAGACTGGCCATGGTCCGGGAGTCCCTGAGAGGTCTGAGGGAGGGGCTGGACGCCAGGGCACACCCTCATCTGTTGAGCCATCAGAGGTTGCTGTTCAAATACAGGCCAACCACAGCACAAGGTCAGTACAATAAGTTATCTTATTTATATGGCTTGTCATTTAGGTAAAAAATAATAAAATAAAAGAGTGAAAGAAAATTGCACCTTTACATTTAATTCATTTTAAAAAAATGATAGCTTCAATAGTAAGGACTGGAAATTTCATGTCATTGTTTTAAATTAAACAAGCCCTGAAATAAGCAACCCCTAAATTACACAATCCCTATTTTCGTATAAATCCTTTATATGCATTTTTTACTATTTTATTTTATATTCTAATTTCACACGCGCTTTTATATCAAAAATGTATTTCCCCCCGTATTTTAGAAAAACAAAAGAAAACTATGCACCAATGCACTTGCGATAGTTGTTCGAATCTCATGTAGCGCAGTTATTTGGAATTTCATTTCGTGAAATCAGTGTCATCATATTTCCTTCATCTTCTCCTTGAAAAACTGATTTTTGGGGTTGGGGCTGAAAATTTGATAGAATGTGTTGTCATCCCAAGTTTCATCTCGATAGGCTGATGGCAAGTGCGTCAATAAGCCATCCAAAGATTTTACCACATATCCAGCCAGAAAGAAACACACAAAAGAAGCGGAGTCAATATGAAGGATTTAAAAACGACTTTTGGATTCATATTTTATTAAAGATTTTCAGAATCCTGAGCAATTATTCTGATAGACTTGTAATGTGACGTAAGGAGCTCATCTCAATTAAAGCTTTACCCATTCTATGGCAGTTTGCAGTGGAGAAAATAAATTAAAAGCTTCTTTGATTTGGAGAACTGTAAGTTAATTATTTTTGGGGCTGTGCACACATGTGAATTACCGCTAGCTCAATGTTATTCCCAGCCGATCACAAATAATCACTCCATTATTAAAAACTAAAATTTTTATTTTGCAGTGAGACTGAAGCAAGAGAGGAGACAGCTGAAAAATGGGGAAGCAAAGAAAAAAATTGTAAAGCCAGATTTGAAAATGAAAGATGAGAGGACAGAGAAACCAGAGCCCGATTCAAAGACAGCCCAAGAAGGTATTTCGTAAACATTCCAGTTATCCTAGTAACATACACTCATTTTCAAAACTTCACTTCCAGACCGGTTTTCACTAAAATATCAGTTCTTTTTTTTAAAACAATGCTTTTTGACACCAATGTTATCTTCGTGAGATTAATTCATACTCATCTGTTAGAGTCCATTCACTAGTCGGTGCCTAGGACGTCTTAAGGATTTGCTGGGACTTTCTGGGGTTTTCTCTGAGTTTTGACTGAAACAAAACATACAAAAAATATTTAATATTGCTGACAGAAAACAACCAACTGCTTGAAAGCTATAATAAACCCCATCGCCTTGAATTGTATGGAAAAGTTAATTTTTTTAAACAAAAAAACGGTTCAAAAAGAAATTAAAAGACGAATACACACATGAAACGTGGAACACACATATTATAAAGTGCTAGTTTGCTCACCTCCATGGACAGAGTGCTTACAAATGTTTTTTTGTCCTTCTGCATTCCAAGTGCTGCTATTAATTTACCCATTTCATTGCCATTTCATTGCATAAATCATGCAAACAAACTTCCGTAAGAATCATGATTGTGTTCCACTGGAAGGAGAAGTTTTTGCAACGTTGGCATTTGATAGGAGTTAAAATAAGGAGATGCTGTGAGGTATAGAAACATAAAGCCCATCATCATCAAATGGAAATATTTGGTGCATCCAGCTTTTGAAGGCACACAGTGTGCTCAAAGCTACTGCAGCAACCAAGTTTTTTTTTATTGTGGTATTGTTAAAATACCAAGTAAAATTATTTAAATTGCTCTGAGGTCAGCTTTGTCGTGAAGCTCTTGAAGTTACATGATTTGTACTGACAGCTGTTCATAAGTTACCTCATCTGTACAGACAGCTGTTCATACATTACCTTATGTGTTATGAAAGCTGTTCATAAGTTACCTTATCCGTACTGGAATCTGTTTATGGAGTGTAGAAGTAGAAATTAGTCAAGCATTTCAATAGTGGCCAATAATCTACATTTTATTAAACTTGACAGTGTCTACTGGGACAAGCCTGGATCTTCTGTATGGCGCTACACCTTCACAGACACCAGGTCCAACTGGCTACAAAAATAACAATCACTCACCTGCTCAGGTATCGGCTCTAGGGGCAGTTATGATGGCAACATCATCTGGTGCAATACAATCAGAATCCTATCCGCAGGTATCAAATCCTGGTAGCAACACAGTGGACCTGGGAACAGGTCCGCAAGCATCAAATACCCATCATAAACCAAAGATGACCACACTTGATTCACTCAACTTTCCTCTGTTGTTTCAAGAAAAGGAGTTGGAAGGAGGTAAGTACTGGGACCATCTGAGATCAATTAATGTTAACATTGTGTGATTTTGTCAGCATCACTTTCATTCTGGTTAATAAGCTGTGACATTGTCAGCCTCACTTTCATTCTGGTTAACAAGCTGTGACATTGTCAGCCTTACTTTCATTCTGGTTAATAAGCTTTGACATTGTCAGCCTCACTTTCATTCTGGTTAACAAGCTGTGACATTGTCAGCCTCACTTTCATTCTGGTTAATAAGCTGTGACATTGTCAGCCTTACTTTCATTCTGGTTAACAAGCTGTGACATTGTCAGCCTCACTTTCATTCTGTTTAACAAGCTGTGACATTGTCAGCCTCACTTTCATTCTGGTTAACAAGCTGTGACATTGTCAGCCTTACTTTCATTCTGGTTAACAAGCTGTGAAATTGTCAGCCTTACTCTCATTCTGGTTAACAAGCTTTGACATTGTCAGCCTCACTTCCAGTTCAGCATTAAGTTTAAATGTTACTACTTGTTTAGTATGTGAGTATTTTTATATTGGCTAGTATCTTTTTTTAAGGAATTTTTTTCCATCTCCCTTTGAACCGAAAATAACAATATAATATTATGTTGTACATCTCAGGACCAGCTGCAGAAATTTTTGGGCTCATCAAGAATCTAGTCTCTTCCTGTGCTGCCAGAGAACAGAAACTAGTGTATGAGATGACCCACAGCCTTTTGAGCTGGACCAACCATGTGACGGAGAATGCAGCTGTTCTAATGGCTCACTGCCCCAATATTTCTAGGAAAATGTTTGTAATTTCTCAAAATTAAATTGTACTGGAACTAATGTTACACCATTGCTTGTTTAACAAAATTACTTTATGCAATACCTAACTGCTCTTATTCTTGTGTTTTAAAGTTTTAAATGTTGGATGTCCTTGTTGAAATGAGAACAAAAATAGTTTTGTTTATTTCTTTCATTTCCTTTGTTTTAAGCTCAGCATTCATTTAGGCTGTATTTATTATAAGGCTTTACTTTTTCATCTTTATTTTAATTTGTCATTTCATCTGGACAGACCATGGCAAATAAATATTTTAATGTTTGCAGAGAACTGACAGCTTTGATTCAGGAAGTGGACAGAACGGCTCCAGTCGTTATCCAGAAGGCGAAATTTGTTTGTGGCGGAGAGGGGGCGTTACTCCAGGAGTTGCTTGTGGCTGGCATGTCGTGGGCACAACAGGTAACAACGTGTTTCTCCAGTTGCTTTAATCCAATTGTTTACAAACTGTACATTTGTTTAATAATCAAATGTTCAAAGCCCAGGCTTAATTAAAAAAACCTTTGTTTTCCCTTGAGAAATATTAAAAGGAAAGAATTTATTTTTGAAAAGATAACCACCGGGTATAATAAATTATGTTACACCTGGCAATAGCCCACCAAATAATGGCATGAAAAGTTAATTTGAAAAAAATGTGCACACCAGAAAGAACTCTTCACTTTGGGGGAAAACTTTGGTTCCAACAAAAATAACATGAATTATTTTACTGTAAATTCAGTTAGTTATCAAACAGTGTTCATTTGACAAAGCAGCTTTTAATATAAAAAAAAAACCACCAAAAAACTGGTGTTTTTAAGAATCCATAGTAGATCAAATAGGAATACACAGCGTCTCAGCCATGCATACAATCATAGATCATTATATCATGTTTTGATTCTTTGAAATGTTAAAGTAACTTGATTCTGTATTTTAATTATTATGTTGATTATACTCTCCGTGAACCTGTCATCAAGACATCATCCTTTTAATCCCACACGCAGCTTGACAGGGCCAGACTCATCATTGACGTGACCACCGACCAGTGGCTGGTCATGGCTAGCAACATACGACAGCTGATGGAGCTAAATCAAGATCAAGTCTTAAAGGAACAGGTGAGTGGGAATAATAATATAATGTTCGGGTGCATTTCTGTTCTTTTAGGTGGGGGGGGGGTGTTTAAAGGTGGTTCCATAAGCCTGCCCACAATGGCTTAACCCAGCCGCTTGCCACTCCAGCCAACCAGTGCATCAGAACACAGGGAATATTTTTTTGTTTGTAACTAGGGGCAGATGTTGTAGTTCATGTGCTTGTTGCAATTAGAATTAGGTTGCGTGAAATCTTGACTTTTTGAAATTATTAGAATTTTTAACATTCTCCTGTGAATGATTGTGCCATTATCTCACTCAGTAAGTATTTCTGGTGGAATTAAAGATTAATTGCATATTTATTCATGTCTAGATGAGTGCACTGGCCAGTGCCCAAAAGGAAATGTGTCACCTCTTAGAAAGAGTTACAAAGCTGAATGGCAACTACCTGGACAACGGAACAGGCAAACTTGCCTTTTTGGTTGAAAGCCGAGATGAACTGGAAAATCTGACCCTGACAATCCAGACGTCTGTAGAGGTGGCGGCCGTCACTGGCAAGTGGGCTTTCTGGGATTATTATTATTATTAGTGGTTTTATATAGCGTGGTACCCCCAGCCTAGGGCTGGGTTTACCACACTGTTCATACAATTTAACAAACATTAACATGAACTTAAAAATTAACATACATTAATTAAATAAAATCAAAACAAATGCATATTCACGCCACAGTTCCAGAATTTATTCACGCCACAGTTCCAGAATTATTTACATGCTTATAGGTTATGTAGCTTGATAGAAGTTATAAATTTAACAATTCTCTTACTTTATAACAGTGGTAAAAACAACAAATGACTGGTGGCAGCTTGGAATGGCCTGTCGTGATTGGTCGGTTTTAATGACATGCGTCCAGTCTGAGGTCAGTGACATCGTCAGTCAGATGGAGAATCTTGGAGAGCAGAGACTGCAATGCTTGCAGGGCATACCCCAAAAAGATGGCTTGAGAACAGCAGACGTTTTGGAGAGGGAGACAAACGATATTCTTGAACAAGTGGATTGTGTTGTTCTAGGGTAAGTGATGCTTCAGGACAAATTTTTTTCTCAAGTTCGTTTGAATGCTCCTGCCCCCCACTGTGTAAATAGTTCAAAACTTTCATGGTGTACAAAATAAATATATAATATAAATATATAAAATAAATTTATAACATAAATATATAATATAAATATATGAAATAAATTTATAAAACAAATTATAATATAAATATATAATATTAATATATAAAATAAATTTATATTATAAATATATAAAATAAATTTATAATATAAATATATGACATAAATATATAGTATAATTATATAAAATAAATATATAATATAAATATATGAAATAAATATATAATATACATATATGAAATAAATATATAATATAAATATATGAAATAAATATATAATATAAATATGTTAAATATATATATAATATAAATCATATAATATATATATATATAGTATAAATATATAAAATAAATATATTAAAGAAATTTATAAGATAAATAAAACTTTAATTGACAACACATTCACATTTAAATGTTAAGAATGATTTTAAAACAATCTATCAACACTGAGCTCTAAAAGCTCAAGTCTTAAAAATGCGTCATTCTCATCAGTGATGGAACACTGAAATTAAGAAGTGATGTGCTTGTTGATGAACTGCAGGCAGCGCTGGCTGAGCTGTGGGGCGTCGCTAGGCAACCTGTCAAGAAGAGTGAAGCACCCTTGAGTGCTCTGTTCTGTGGGCTGAAGCTTGGTGCAGCTAAAATCAGATACATAGAATTGGTAAGGAAATTAGCAACTAGAAGGTTTAAAGTCAAGTGAATGGTCGTGACCTTCTTTTAGCCAACATTTCATAAGCCATGATTTTTTTTTTTCAGGTCAGAGATTATTTAATGATTTACACACACCCACGCCCCCCCCGTTTCTGTTGTATCACAGGCTCTTGACCTCGTGACCTTTGTTAGGAACAATTGCTATGAGTACATGGGGTTTCCACGGCAACTTCTACTGGATGCAAGGGATGTAACAGTAAACAGTGGTAAGTTAAGGAATTTTTCCCTGTTTTGTCAGGGTGACTGGGGGTGGTGCACACTATCGTTTGAATATATTTTAAAAATTTAAATGACCTTTTTATTTTGTTGTTATTTTGATGTAATGAAATGTTGACCCCGTTGGTTGAATTGATGTCATAGAGATTTAGTGTGCAAAACTAATGTAATGTTGACAAACCCTTCATGGCAATATTATACTTTTACTGAAGAGGAAAACCTTTGTTAAACCCATGTTCCATTCACAGCCTCATGTCAAGGTCACCGTCCACCCACAGCCCCATGTTAAACCCGCTCTCCGTCCACAGCCCCATGTTAAACCCACTCTCCGTCCACAGCCCCATGCTAAACTCACTATCCATCCACAGCCCCAGGTTAAACTCGCTACTCATCCATAGTCCCATGTTGAACCCACTCTTTTTCAAAAGCTCCATTTCTCCTCATACAACCTATCTCTTCTTCAACCAAGCAGATTTGTCTCTAACCAATCAGATTTGTCTCCAACCAAGCAGATTTGTCTCTAACCAAACAGATTTGTCTCCAATCAAGCAGATTTGTCTCCTACCAAGCAGATTTGTCTCTAACCAAACAGATTTGTCTCCAACTAATCAGATTTACCAGATGACGTGAAAACAAACGGGAGACAAAAACTTTCGACCCAGCTTCTGGACAAGAGCAATGACCTGAAACAGAAAGCTCTCAAGGCCATACAGACGTGTCCTGACCTTGGCAGGCGGGCAGTCATCCGGTCAACCCTGGACACTCTGGCCAAACTCACATCTGACATCGATAGGGTAATAAGAGGTAAAGTTAGTTCTTTTATGGGTTCTTCTTAAGTCAGTGTATAAAAAAATTACCCCATCAGCATATGCACAAGCACACTAAAGACCTTTATTTTACTTTTGGGGGGGAGAGGGGGGGTATTTTTAGGTTATCTTTTGGGGAGAAAATTTTCAAATGCAAAAGTTATTTTCGCTTTTTTATATTGTATAAAAAATTATCGCAAAATCTGGTCGTAACTCCACATAGCAAAAAAGAATACCGGTATATAATTTGTTTTATTAATTTGTAAAATTAATTACAAATAAACTGATTCATCAAGCCACTGATGAGACAACCAACTGGTATTTTCTCTTTTCTACACCCAGACTTGATTCTAAGGGTTGCGTTTAAAAAAAATGTACACTGAGCCGTTTATGATTTTTTTTGTAAAAATGATAATTTTTGTTGTAATTTTTATCAATTTTTTGTTTGATTGCATTGTTGACTTTCAGAGAATACATCCTTATCAAAGGCAGACATTGTGTTTCTGATTAATTTAAGATAATACAATCATATCAGAGGCAGACATTGAATTTCTGAATAATTTCAGATAATACCACCATATCAGAGGCAGAAATTGAATCCCTGTCTGAGCATTGGGCAGCAAGGATGAAGAAGCTTCTCGTCAGTTTGAAAAAGATGGAAGGTGTACGACCATCTACAGTAGCGGGTAGGCACATTCTTCTATTTATCTCCAAGGATTTATATGGAAGGGGGATTTTTAACACACAGCAAGGGTTCCAAGACACAAAGTGTAATACACACGTAGGTGTGTAATTCGCACACAGTAAGGTGTGTAATTAATTTCAAAACTTAGGCTATATTCAGCAAGAACCATTTGGTGTACTCTTGTGTATTTTTACATGTGGCCTGAGAACTGGTCCACAAAATTGGTTGAAGATCCTCTGCATAAAAAAGGTTTGAGATTCCTGTTTTTGTTTTTTCTTTAATACAAAAATCTACCAACAACTTGCGCAATTCTTGTAATATCTTTTCCAGAGCTTGAAAACTTAAACAGAGGTCACATGAGCAACATTCCACCTGGGAACCACCAACTTTACCAGCAGCAACACTCTGGGGGTTTGGGCCAGCATCAGGACTCTCACGGTGGAGCATCACATTATCCAAATGACCGGCTTCAGCAGCATTCCCAGATCACAGTTGTGCCACATCAACCACCTCTCCTGGCAGGGCCACATCACTCGCAGGGTGACTTGCTTGAACTGAGCGGAATACAGCACCAAAGGCACTTAAATCAGTCTCAGCATCATTTACAGCCACAGCAACATCTTCAACCACAGCAGCAACTACAACTTCAAACACATCTTCAACCACAACAAAATCTTCAACCACAGCAACATTTACAACAACAGCAACATCTCCAACCACATCTTCAATCACAGCAGCATCTTCAGTCACAGCAACAAGTTCAACCACAGCAGCACTTACAACCACAACATCTACAACCACAGCAGCACCTACAACCGTGGCAACATCTCCAGCTGCAACAACATCTTCATATCTCTACCTTAAAGAACCAACAACAGCAACATTCTTTAACTGACCGTTCGCATCAACTGCACCAAGGACACCCTGACATGGTTCATCCCCCGGCTACTCCTCTGAGCCACAAAGGCTGGGCACCTGGACATGCACAGCCAAACAGTGGACGTGAACCAGCCCATTCCGACATGTTAACCCCTTCCGTCAGGAGGACTCTCAACCTGTCACAGACACCCCAAAGGTAAACTACTTTCTCCACTGTCAACTGCACTTTGTTTACCTGAAAACAACCTCACAATGAGGTCAAATTTAAAAGCATCTGAGCATCATTAAAAACATCATTCATAGCAGCATTCATGTTCTTCATTCATAGCAGTATTCATGGTATCATTCATGGCTTCATTCATGGCTTCATCCATAGCAGCAATCATAGCAGCATTCATGGCATCATTCATGGCTTCATCCATAGCAGCAATCATAGCAGCATTCATGTTCATGGCATCATTCATAGCCTCATTCATAGCATCAATCCTGACATCATTCATGGCATCATTCATGGCATCATTCATGGCATCATTCATGGCATCATTCATGGGATCATTCATGGCATCATTCAAGGCTTCATTCATGGCATCATTCATGGCATCATTCATGGCATCATTCATAGCTTCATTCATGGAATCATTCATGGCATCATTCAAGGCTTCATTCACGGCATCATTCATGGCATCATTCATGGCTTCATTCTTGGCATCATTCATGGCATCATTCGTAGCTTCATTCATCGCTTCATAAATTGAATATGTTCAGATTGAATGAGCTGTTATGTCATTGACAGATATGTATCATACGGACAATTAGGATTGGCATCCATCTGATTATTTCTATTTAAAACTGGATTTTGGTCCATGTAATTAAATATGGGACAGACCAGATTCCACTTTACTAACAACCGATACATTTCCTCTCTCTCACTGTCAGTGGCCATGCTGACACAACTATGTCGACTCCTATGGGGAAGTCTGTCAATGTGCTGCTGGTGAGTTTTATGTTTGTCCTCATAAGTTTTTTGTTGTTGTCATAATATGTTTTATGTTTGTTTATATCAGTGGTATGAAGGGAAATATAGAAACCCTGGGAACCTTTCATTGGGTATCACTATGTCTTAGTATTTTTACTGTCTTAGTAAGCATCACTGTGTATTAGTATTACTGTCTTAGTAAGCAGCACTGTGTATTAGTATTACTGTCTTAGTAAGCATCACTGTGTATAAGTATTACTGTCTTAGTAAGCACCACTGTGTATTACTGTCTTAGTAAGCACCACTGTGTATTAGTATTACTGTCTTAGTAAGCATCACTGTGTATTAGTATTACTGTCTTAGTAAGCATCACTGTGTATTAGTATTACTGTCTTAGTAAGAGTTACTATTTATAAGTATGACTAAGTAAGTATAACTATTCATTAGTAATTATATTACTAATCATAAGTGTGACTGTCTAAGTAAGTATTACTATTCATTAGTAATTACTGTCTTAGTAAATAATACTATGTATTAATAATACTTTACATAATTTCAGAGTGATGCACAATATTTGGGCTATCGTCTGAATAGGTGGCATGACAAAATGGGACACGTCGAAGGGCAAGTACGTTCAAAGGTTGTCAAGGATGCCCTTGAGATGGCCAGATTGTGTTCTGACATGGCCATGTTCACTAGAGGACAAGGACCTTTCAAGGTAGTCATTTTGTTAACAAAATGATTAAAAACTATTTATTCATAAAATTAACTTTCTTATGCCTTTTACCCCCGTCTTGGACATTGTCCGTCCACAAGAATTTTCCATTTATCTCGGTCCCAGGCTTTTCTTTCTAGTTGCTTCCAGGTGTATCCCATACTTTGTGTGTCTGCCTCTGGCTCATGTCTCCATGTATTCTTTGGCCTTCCTCTCTTTCTTTTTTTTCCCTGTGGATTCCATGTTAGGGATTGTCTGGTGATATTATCTGAGGATTTACAAAGAGTAGGCCCTATCCACCTCCAACTTTTTCTTATGATGTCTTCATCAATAGGCTCCTGGTATATCCTTTCAAAATTAATTAGCCTTTTGATTATTTAATTGGGTTCAAAGCTCACATTTGGTATCTATTCTATTTAACTCAGAATTTAATTATTTCTATTCATTGCATCACCTTCTATGCCTTTTCATTATAAATTACTTCATATCATTAGTAGTTGCATACGATCCTATCAATACATACTTCGGAGCAGTTATGTCAAGCTACCATAAAGTACTTCATAGTATCAATTTCCAGGAACAGTCTTAAAATAATAAAGGGTTCAATTGTATTTTGTCTTTGTACTGTTGACTTTTCACACACTACTGTCATGTAACCACTTCAAGAAACTGAAATTAACTAAAGATTTATTTTCTTCACCTTTTGTTTCTCCAGAGTTCTGAAGAGGTGATAGGAGCGGCTGTGGCCATTGTGAATCACAGCCACAACATTGAGGCCTTCGCCAGCAGGCTGCTGACATTAGCTGGTCAGAACTGGTACGGACTTTGATATACAGTTAACAAAATGAATGCTTATATTATTCTCAGGCCCTATTTAAACACAAGACATCTAAACTATTTCTCTAGTGTAAAAATCAACCAACAGTGAACTCCCTTATTGACAACATTAACTTAATTAGTGATCATTTAGATTTGGTAACTGCTCATCTGATTAGCAGAATATTTTACCTGTACCCCGTTATGTTTATGCGTAGTCTTGACAAGTTGAGCATAGGTAAATGGTTTTGAGTCATTGCTATCTATCTCTTTGTTAAGTCATTGCTATCTATCTCTTTGTTTAGAGCCATTGCTATCTATCTCTTTGTTTAGAGTCATTGCTATCTATCTCTTTGTTTAGAGTCATTGTTATCTATCTCTTTGTTTCGCAGGCTTTCTGACCACCTGAAGATGTGTATCATGAAAATCAATGGCTGCTCGACTCAGCTACACATCATTGCCACAGCCTTACATAACTCACCCAAGTCATATCAGGTAAATGAAAACTCCACTCACCCTATTACACCAGGTAAATGAAACCATTTCACAACTCACACCAGGTAAATGAAACCATAATACAAGGGACATCGGGTAAATGATCTGATAGCACAACTCATGTGTAAAGGAAACCATTGCACAACTCACATCAGGTAAATGAAACCATTGCACAACTCACTCTAGGTAAATGAAACCATTGCACAACTCACACCAGGTAAATGAAACCATTGCACAACTCACTCTAGGTAAATAAAACCATTGCACAATTCACATCATGTAAATAAAACCATTGCACAACTCACACTAGGTAAATGAAACCATTTCACAACTCACACCAGGTAAATGAAACCTTGCACAACTCACACCAGGTAAATGAAACCTTGCACAACTCACACCAGGTAAATGAAACCATTGCACAACTCACGCCAGGTAAATGAAACCATTTCACAACTCACATCAGGTAAATGAAACCATTGCACAACTCACATCAGGTAAATGAAACCATTGCACAACTCACACCAGGTAAATGAAACCATTGCACAACTCACTCTAGGTAAATGAAACCATTGCACAATTCACATCATGTAAATAAAACCATTGCACAACTCACACTAGGTAAATGAAACCATTGCACAACTCACACCAGGTAAATGAAACCTTGCACAACTCACACCAGGTAAATGAAACCTTGCACAACTCACACCAGGTAAATGAAACCATTTCACAACTCACATCAGGTAAATGAAACCATTGCACAACTCACACTAGGTAAATGAAACCATTGCACAACTCACACCAGGTAAATGAAACCATTTCACAACTCACATCAGGTAAATGAAACCATTGCACAACTCACACTAGGTAAATGAAACCATTGCACAACTCACACCAGGTAAATGAAACCATTGCACAACTCATACCAGGTAAATGAAACCATTTCACAACTCACATCAGGTAAATGAAACCATTACACAACTCACACCAGGTAAATGAAACCATTGCACAACTCACACTAGGTAAATGAAACCATTTCACAACTCACATCAGGTAAGTGAAACCATTGCACAACTCACACCAGGTAAATGAAACCATAGCACAACTCAAACCAGGTAAATGAAACCATTGCACCAATCACCCAAGTCAATTAAGGTAAATGACAGGACTATGTTGTACTCCAATTTGTACCAGTATATCAAAAGTACAAAAACCTTGTACATTTCAGTCTCTGCTGTGACATTGCTGTGCAAAATAAAACATCACCATAATAATAAGCATTTAGAAAAGAAAATGAGTTTTTAAATTCGAGGCAGGCCACCTGCAGTAGTTAAAGTTTCACAATGTCGATCATGTTCACATGTCCACACATTCATGAAAGAGACTCACCAAAATTTAGCGCACTAAAAAAATACAGGGTGATATCAACCCTTACCTCAGTCTCTGCATTGTTCAATCTAACCCATGCTGCACAATCCCCAAGGGTATCCATCAACCCTTATCTCTTTGTCTGCATTGTTCAATCTAACCCATGCTGCACAATCCCCAGGGTGATCGTATTTTGGTGCGCAATGCCTCCAATCTGCTGACCACAGTCAGGCAACTGTTTGCTCTTGTGGAGAGTATTGCCGCAATGGTAAGGCATCATTTTCCTTATAATTTTTTATATATTTTTTTTTGTATTTATATTATTTATGTTGTTATATTATTTATATTTTCATCTTACGAATTACAGAAGTGGCCCAAAAGAGTCCATCAAATCTCCAAATAAAATAAATTATTTTGAGCTGGGTGAATGTGTCATCATTTTGACATAAGATAAGATCCACTGAAGATTTGACAAAAATTTTATCCGCTGAAGATTGTCAATTAATTTACAACTGTTTGTCTATTTGTTGAATATCAAAGCTCCGAGATCACAGTATTATTAAAAGAAAAAAATAATCTAGTAATAGACTACTGCCCTGATTTGAAAAATCTCCCATCATCATGGCAAAAAAAAAAAGGTGATTCTGCCTGATTGTAAATAAATAACATGAATGCGGCATATACAACAAACAGATGGTTGCGTGTTGGATGTTTGTTTCCATGGCAGTCCATGCTGTTTTTAATTGCTGTGTCATAGACTGGGTTATAGATGTGTCGAGGGAATGGTATATGAAGTACATTTAATGCGAGTCCCTAGTTTTAGTGGGTCACGGGATAAAAATGATTTTTTAAAAAAAACTGCTCCTTAAAGCTTTTCTTCTTCTTTATTGCCCATGATCAATGTATTGATCATTCTGGCTCATATTTATGTAGAGGGTTTCTCGATGTTTCTGTGCCTAATATTAAATAGGATATTTCACTGATTGCATGGGCTACTCAGCAAGGATATCAGGAGCTGGGGGTGGAAGGCATGAGGCTACAGACGCAAATGGGCCTAGTGTTGTCGCCTCAACTGTCCCTTTTGGAAGCTTGTTCCAGTCCCTTTTAAACAAGTAGAGATTTTGGTTTCATTCATAATAACTCTGGAAGCAGAATTGTAATAATCTCTGCTTAGACACTGCAGAAGATTTAAGAAACCTTGCAAAATGTTGTTGTTTTTCTTCTACAATTGCCTAATGTTAAAATCCTTTAGGCAGGTTTATAACGATACAAATTTGAAAGATATATTTTATTTAAATGCACTGGTATATCCATGTAAAGCTTATGTTTTTCCATTCAAGTTTAAGATCCAAAATAAATAAGTTGATTTCAGAGTTCTAAGTGGCCAGCCTACCAGCATGAGCAATCTGTTTTTTTACGAGTTGTAATTTCATATCAACGATGGGTTGCCTCACTTTCAGGGCATTCAAGAGCCAGGCTCGAGTGATGAACTAACCAAAGAAATTATCTCCCTGCTTGTAAATGTTCACCTCGACAACGAACGTTACATTCAGGAGAGCAGAAACACCAGTGAGGTGGATGAACTGGGCCTCAGGAGGGTGGAATTTCACAGTCCGCCGTCTCTGGCCTCACTGGTTGATTTTGTGGAACCTGACCAATCAGAAACTGGGGAGTTTGAGTCTAACGGCTCTCAGTAATTACACAGCAGATGGTTTTCAGTCAAGCAAAAACTATTCCCAGGCTGTGTGGACCCTAGTCTAAATCTGTACAAACGTATTTGCCATGTTGACCAGTAACATGGATCTTGTTTGAACACAATATTATTTTTTTTGTATACTTGTTATCTTTACCTTATTTTGTTTTTCCAGTCAAATGACAGCCACTGTTTAATGTGGTTCTCTAAAGTGCCTTTATAAGTCGTCATTTTTTGGCATTCCCAGTATCACATTTACTTTAATTGACCTGGCATTGTTTACATATCACACTTTTAACCACCTTATCTCGAATTGTTAACAAATCGCATTTTTATTTACTTAACATATTGCCTGAATTAATTTATCTGGCAAGGGTTACCTATCACACCTATATTTATAAGGGACATATTTTGTGTCACATTTACATTCCCTTTAAGGAAATTTAAATTATTTTTTTCATTTGTATATTGCATTAAAAAAATTTAATTTACATTCCCTCTAAGGAAATTTAAATTATTTTTTCATTTGTATATTGTATTAAAAATATAATTTACATTCCCTCTAAGGAAATTTAAATTATTTTTTTCATTTGTATATTGTATTAAATAATACAATTTTTTTTTAAACACTGTGTTTAGTTGAGGAATTTACACTTCACCACTTACTGCTGACTGTAATTTTTGAATTGTGTTAATAATTGTTATATTATATAATTATATCAGACATTCCAATGGCTATGTTCCATTTTTCTCAATCATTTTATTGATACTGAATTTCATTTTATTATTTTTATTCTATAATTTCAGTCAAATCATAAATATTGATAAAGACCGAATTAAGGTAAAAAATAATTTAAATCCAATGTTTGATGTCTCACCATTAAGATGTCTCACTACAATGATGTCTGACCATTAAGATGTCTCACTACAATGATGTCTCACTATGAATATTTTCTTCATTTTTCATTATTTGTTTACTAAAAAACGATTTGTTTACTATTTTAATTTTTGTTTTTGTAGGGAAATTCCTTCTTAGCGTGTATCACAATCCTACCATAAAAAGCTGTGGCATTGAGGGAATATTTAAAATAAAAAGCTTTTTTTTTTTTTGTATTGTTGTAATTAAAAATTTAACTTCCTAACTTTTAACATTTTATTGTGTTGTTATCTTTCTTAGAGCCTTGTGTAAGCTATTGTCCAAAATAAATATATTATTATGTAACGGGAGAGTGGGGATTTCTTTAGCCAAGGGGTCGTTGGCAGAATATGATTGAACCAGTGGATTAGACCCTTGGACATGTGTATTGCTACCTCAAATTAAAATAAACGAAATGTAAAAGAATATTATATATATTTTAACAAAAATTGTGGGTACATTCCTATTTAAAATTTCATTTTTAGACTTTCGTAAGGCCCTGTAGGTTTGAAGGCATCTCTGTAGGTTTGTAGGCCCTGGGCATTAGTGCCTACTCTGTCTATTGGATAAGACGACCCTGAGTTAACCGAGTACTAGTTCTTGCAGAGAGCCTGCGACCGAGGAGAAGAAAGTTCAGTGGGTTACAGGTGCTGACAGTGGACGATGTTTTCTTGTTAACGTCGCTACGCCAATCCAAGATGCGGACGAATCAAATTTACTTTCAGCAGTCTTTCTAGTCTCCATGGCACTTGGATTGTTCTATTGTTCCTATTATTAAAGCGCCTCTTGAAAAAAACAAAAAAAACATTTCCTATATCCCAGAGCAGAACTGCGACTAGAATTAGTGCAGCCCGGCAGGCGCGGAAAAACATTTGTACAATCCCTTCCAAATTAGAAAAAAAAATACAGTTGGCCGAAAATGACATGTCCTCATATTATCTTGAAATTGCTTTCCTGTTGGGCATACGCCACAGTTTGGGAACCATTATTGACTTCATTTAAGTGTCTTGTTTGTCGAAATGGATGGATGATATTAATTAGAGTGTGGTGTTTTTTTTGTGTGTTTTTTTTTTTTTTTTTTTTTTTTTTGGGGGGGGGGGGGAGATATTAAACGGTCATTATATTGTATAATATACATACGCATAGCGGAAGTCTAAAATTTGAACTGTTTTGCATAATGTTGTTTCTTTGCTGCTGTTGTTTGTTTGTTTGTTTTTGTTTGTTGTTTTTATTGTCATCCGCCCCTTTCAAATACACGTCGGTGTCAGTTTTGGCGGAATTTAGGAAAGGTCAAGGCCTGAGCGTTATGTTATACCATTTGGGAGAGACACAACAAAGTTGTTCCAATCCATTTTCCGAAACATATGAAGATATAGTCTGCTGTTATTCTGATGTTTTTTTTCCCCTTTTTTGAACATATTTCTTGCGGGAGCCCTAAATATGTCACTTCTGCCTTACTTCTTCGTCCACTATTTGATGTTAACTATTCACTACTCTTTTTTTTTTCTTTACAATTGTGTATGCATTTTTAAATTATACATTTAAATTTTATTTTATTTTTTTTATTTTGTAAGTATTAAAAAATATTATGGGGGGGGGGGGGCTGTTATTTTTACCTCTCACCTTTTAAAATGTTTAGTCCCTTATTTTGTTTTTTTTTTTTTTTTAATTGTTTTTTCATTTTTAAATTATTCATTTAAATTTTTTTTTATTTTTTTTTTTTTGTTAGTATTAAAAAATATTTTGGGGGGGGGGGGGCTGTTATCTTTACCACTCACCTTTTAAAATGTTTAGTCCCTTAACCGTATTAATGATGGAATCGTTTGAAATACAGTATACTTCATACTAAATACTTTATACTGAATACTTTATACTAAATACTTTATACTAGATACTTTATACTAGACACTTTACTTTATACTAAATACGTTATTACTAAATAATTTATACTAAATAATTTATACTAAATAATTTATACTAAATAATTTATACTAAAAACTTTATACTAAATACTTTATTCTAAATACTTTATACCAAACTCTGGAAGTTTCGTATTACATTTACATGTTATAAAAATTACCCTACTTAAGTTAAGACGAGTCTTCTTTATCACCCCCCACAAGTTTGAGAACAACGTGACGTGACCCAGATGGGCTGGCCAGGAATGGTTGGCGGCGGATGGTTTCCATAGCTGCAAGAAATCCACAACCACCCCCACCCCCCCCCCCTTTTTTTTTGTGAGAAGTCGTCAGTGTCTGAGACGTCCAGGTTCAGTGATCACAGCCGGACCACTTCGGCGCGGACCAGTGACATTAGGACGGGGGGGGGGGCGTTAGCCCCAGGTGGCACTTTTTTCTTTATGTGTGGGGTCGGCATTTTTTTGGGTAGTTGCAGATGTTTTCCTTGTTCCCAGTCGACACTAACCAACTACGACACCAACTAGACACTAACCAACTATGACACTAACCAACTAGACACTAACCAACTACGACACTAACCAACTACGACACTAACCAACTACGACACTAACCAACTACGACACTAACCAACTACGACACTAACCAACTACGACACCAACCAACTACGACACTAACCAACTACGACACTAACCAACTACGACACTAACCAACTACGACACCAACCAACTACGACACCAACCAACTACGACACTAACCAACTACGACACTAACCAACTACGACGCTGAATTACAACTTTTTTAGCATCGGATTTCTTTGTAAATTATTCAAGTTACCAAGAATTATTTGATATCCTATTCGTTGTATCCCAAATCTTGTGAAAGTATCTATAAGGAGACAACCAAACTCACTTAGACATGTAACTTATTATAGTGAAAAGTATCTACATTTAGACAACCAAACTCACGACTTAGACATATAACTTATTATAGTGAAAAGTATCTACATTTAGACAACCAAACGCACTTAGAAATATAAGTCACATGTCTCAAAAGACTGGGGCAGGAACACCACTCCAAACCTGTCGTCTGCTGCTGGGTGAAACTGACCCCGGGTTTTCATTTTGTTTTAAAAAGTCCATGTTTGACCTTTATGAAGCGGCCCCGGTAGCTCAAGGCTCAAATTTCACTTCAAGTTCAAGGACTTCAAACCTCAATACAAATACAGCAAATATTTCAGAGCAACAAAAATAATAATAACAATAAGCGCACTTCTTTCGAAAAGCTTTAATCGAATGAACCCATATTAGAGGATTTGAAATTAGTTTAACATTTCAGAATTTTCAAGAAAATTGTAACTGCGATTTTTATTATTAAAAAAAAAGAAAAAAAGTTTTTGTTTCGTGTGTACCGCAATAAAAAAAATGGAACTACATTACAAATGAAAAATGGTGGTGTCCTTGAACTTTCCATGGGTTCTCTACTGCTGCTGAGCTGCAGGAGCGGGCTGTGGCTGAACTGGAGGCACGCTTTGCCTGCAAACAACAAATGGTTGGAACGTATGTAAGTTAACAAGAGTAAACATTTATTTGTGTGTTTGTAATCCCATAGTATTAATAAAGCTTAATGTCGTCTGCAATCTGTTATAGTAAATTTCGCAGTGACACATAAGATGTGGTGGTGGTGTTGTTTTTTCCTCATTGACATAGTGCAAGAAATACGTACTTCGTGTCTGGGAACCAAAACTCGGGGCAGTCTGGGGTGTAGTTACACTGGTTGGTGTCTTCGTGAAAATACAGCCATCCTGGACACGTCCTGGGAGAGAGATTCAAACAAATAAAAAAACCACATGTTTTTAATGATTCCAAAGCACTCTCAACATAGCAGCAGTTCAAACGGTGGGCGGCCACTGTACTTGAATTTCTGAGTGCTTGGAGTGGCTTCATGAAATACCCCCATTGCCTTCCCTCATTACACATAGGGGTGTAGACTATCGCCCTTAGAGAAAAAAAAACTCGCTACCGTCAACACTAATGTGACTGTGGCTGGGACGAAACGGCTGTCTCGGAGCACTCCTTTTAACAGAGGGTACGAATTCTTGATTATGGAGGAATGCACCAATCTCCCTCTATAATACCCCCCCCCCCACACACACACAAAACAAGTTTTAAAAAATCTGTTCCACGATCAGAATCTCTTAATTAAACGTGTATTTAAATTTAAAGAATGCATTTTAATGCAAATATTAAATTTTTTAAAATAACTTTTTTTTTTTGAAAAATCGGTCAACTCACGAACATGGCGTAGCCGGTCTGAACTTAATCTAACTTCGTCCCCGTTGAGACGTAGGTCATATCAAGTTGATATAGTCAACTGGGATCAATCACATGGTCATTAAATGATGAATATTAACCGGAGAAAACGCTTTTAATTCGTTTTTTTTTTTTAAAACCATCTTCGTAGATGCTTATGGTACATTGTGTTCGACTGTAATTGTAATACATAGTGCCCGATATACAGCACTCTACAAAAATAAAGGGGGTTGGGAAAGGGGGGGGGGGCCAAACCGCGAAAACTGAAAACGATTTTACCAATTACCAAGAAGGCTATTGTTGAGACTAATACCCATGACGTCATTTGCGTGTTTAATAAATATTTGTGCATGAGTTATTCCCCTTTATTCATTTTATAATTGGCGGAAGTGATGATGATAGGAATTTTAATTGGTTGATTATTTATAATTTTAAATTATCATTGGTTGGCCTAGTGCCGGCAGTTGTGCTGCTACCATCTTTTCAACATGTTGGCCTAGTGGGGCTCCTATTATTTGTGCATATTTTTTTTTATTTGGAACCTGTAATAAAGTGTGTAAAAGTGGACTAAAAGTGTGTATTTCATACAACTGTAAGTTGGGTTTTCATTATTTCTTGGTTTTATAATTATTTTTGTGTTCATTTTCAAATTCCATGTGTTTTTCTTTTACGGCTGCTAACCGTTGCTGCTTACTTGTGGCCTTAGGCTTTGGGTTAGGTTCAGAAATGCATGGTAATGAACGATTTTAAAAGCAACACAAAACAATGAAATTTTTAAATGATAATAATTCGTTATTTTACGAATCAAGATTTTGGGTACTTTGAACTTACCGCCGGACACCGGACCACAATAAGACAGTGACTTAATATTTAATCACACCTTTCTAGATCCGCATGATTTTCAAGTCATCAATATTTCTATACGAATCAAGATTTTGGGGAGGGGTTCTGGGGAGGGGTGACCCCTCCCCAGATAATTTATTTGTTTCTGATTTTGGTATTTACAGTGGGGGAAGGGTCTGGGGAGGGGGTCGTTTCATAACACGTTTTTTGCACTACGTTTTGGCCGCCATCTTGGTTGACACTTCACGTGACTTCTCAACTGAGATGGCGGACATGATGGGAAACCCCGGGTATCAATCTCAACATTTACCCCCAAAAAAAGGGCTATGTCGTAAACTGAACACTTGCATGACATAGGCGATTCCGTTAGAGCAGCTGACGTAGACGCCCTCTACGCATTGCTGTGGGTGGCAGTGACGGTAGTTGCCGTCGGGTCTGTCGCTGCAGAAGTCCTTGACACAGACTGGTGGGAAGCGTAAGGAAGGTTGTGCTGTAAGGAATAAATAGTAGGAGTTTACCCTTTCTGTCGCTATACCACGATGACAAGTCGGAATCTATTGTCACAATGTCGCCACCCTTACATGAACGCACTTTCATCCACAAGGTGTAGATCGCTGTGGAAAAAATTAACAAGGTATGCATCTCTTACACCAGAGGTGCGCAAACTTGGTTTTTTTTTTGGACAAGAGTCGGTAAGTAGCGCGGGGGGTGGGGTGGGGGGGGTGGAGTGCGCGGGCAGACGGTTTGTTTGAGATCACGATTTGAGTATCAGAATCAGATCAATTTTTCTTTTTATTTTAAAAAGAAAAAAGGGTACCGTATATTTCAAACACGTCAGACACATTTTTTTTCTTCTTGTCTAAAGGAAAAGTGGATTTAGAAATTGGTGTCATGATGATATAATCAGAGTACAATAATTTTAATGAGATTCCATATACATTTTTTTAAAAAATAGTACATGAAAAAACAGCAACTTTAAATTGCAGTGTACATCATCTTTTTTTTCACATCAGTGAGAACGAGAACCACGAAACTGGTTCTTTTTCTGACAAAATGACGTTTTGTTTGAGGCCCAAAGTCAGCACTGTCATCAAAATTGTTGACAAGTGCTGATCATGTAAAGGCTGCTCTGGGGCTATACACGGGATGACAGCAGAGCGCTTTGAGTTTGAGCACGCTAGAACAGCATGGAGACAAGCGCCATGCAAGCAATCAATTAATCATCAAACATTACATATTTCATTTTCAAAAATGTCTTCTCACGCAAGTATAGGTAATGCCAAGACCTACCCGCGAGCCTTAGTTTGCCGGACCCCCCCCCCCTTGAATAAACCATGTGGTTGGGATTATTTAGCTATAGTGAATTGAATGGAAGTAGATGCATTAACTAAATAAAAATACTTTGTCGGAATTAACAAGTAAAATGTGTGCTCATTGAGATTCTTGTTTACATTCAAAGTCTTGTAGAGCAGATCCGGTGTTTGAGTGGCAGTGTTTTCGACAGCCACTGTGTCGCCTAGTTATCAGAGGCGTAGCGAGGGTGTTTGGCGCCCGAGGACAAGATTCGCGCCCGGGGACAAGATCCATATTAAAGCGCCCCTTTTTTCTTTTTTTCAACTCTCAAACCCATTAATTTTACCAATAATATAATATCAACGCACATTTTGGCGCCCCTAACTAGCTTGCGCCCGGGGACATCTGTCCCCCCCCTGCCACCCCCTCGCTACGCCTCTGCTAGTTATGCTACGTGATAATTGAATAGGCTCTCCGGAATATGCTCTGCTGGCATCAAATACATATCATCGCACACTTTACGGGATTGTGGTTTGTTGGTGTGTGTATTGGGGGTGGGGTGGGGGGGGGGTAGTAGGCGTAGGTTCTGGGTACCAAACCGTGGTATCAAAAGCGTCTAGAGAATAGATCCGCTTCGTGTGTTCTAAAACAAACCAAAAACAACACAAAAAAAAGAGACTTTCAACTTCTACAAACGAATTACCAAAATGTGTTAAAATATGGCCTTGATATGCGGAATATGTTGAGATTGCATTGTAAAACCGGTTTTCTCAAACCGATGACCGGTTCCTACAACAAAACAGCAAACCCAAGAAGAGGTTTTTCTTACCCGGATTCACAAAGGCCAGTGTGGCCAATGGGGCCAGGCAGAGGATGTAAAATAGGCTGAGAGTCATTTCGACGATTTCTGGTGAATATCGAGATAGAAAAAAAGAATAAGTTCCTCAAGACATTCAATGTTTACTGTTTATTTAAATATATTTTGAGAAAATATTTGGATCTCATTTCCCCACTCTGTTACTAATTTATTCAAATGTTAGATTGCAATTTTTTTTTGTTTTTTTTTTTTTTTTTTTTTAAAATGTTTTTGATTTTGTTTGGTCTTTTTTTTGGTTCTTTTTTTATGAATTTTTTTTTTTTTTTATATATATATATATATATATATATATATATGAAATGACTGACCATCTCACCGACCAAACACCCCCCCACTCCTCCTTTTCTCCTCACTTGGAAAATATTGTAACCCCCCCCCCTAAAAAATAAATAAATAAAAGATATATATATATATATATATATATATATACATATGAGATTTAAAAAAGCCACTTTATTACTTACATGTTTGAAGAGTCCTGGAAGACTTACGTGGCAACCGTGTTAAAGTTTCACCATGCTTGTCGGTATTTATACAAGAGTTTCAGGGGATCTCTGTCACGGATCTAAGCGCGCAATGCCCAGCAATGTAATCATCGGTTGTAACATTAAGTCATTTATTTGGATGGTCCACTTGACGCCCCGATGTTTGGCGCTCCGTTGTTACCAGGAGCATACAATAAACGACCTGAGGGGTAGGGGGTGAGAGAGAGAGAGATCGCCATTCTTTCCCAACGGATGTATTAGAACGTGATACAAGTGAAATTCCATTGGTGAAGATTTGGAAATCAACAGAATGAGAACCGTTGATAAACCATAAAATTCCATTTAATATTTGAAACACAAGCGTATCCTGGAGGCAGACTGGGAAGAAGAGTTTCAATTTCAAGGGGGTTTGGGGGGGGGGATTAATTACTGTTACGGTTACAGTATGGGTGTGTCAGCGATACCTGTTCTCAAAACGAATATCGTGATAAACATGATGTCACACCTCCATATAGGAAGTGGCGCGCCTCCAAGGGAAGTCACGTCGGGGATTAATGGGGAAGTCACGTCGGGGACTAATGGGGACGCAATATAAGGGATTCATGGCCGAGTAACGCCTCTGGAAGGGCAGCGGCACCAGCTGAGGCCTGCCTCCTGGGTTGACAACTCGGCATTGTGCTATCGTCCCACCAAGGACAGATTCGACCAGCCTTAACTATCGTGTTGAAAGGTTGCTGCCGAGTGGCCACAAACCGATTGATTTTTAAAACATTCAAATCCAACGTTATTTGACGTTGAAAAAAAAATGCTAGTATTAGTTAATAATTAATAATGTGCAATTTAGTTCAGAATCTCATATTTAATCAGAATTACTGGAGCTACTGTCAGGGTTACGGGGAGCAGACCTCAGTCATACTTTCATTAATATATAATGAAAACAGTGGTCAGCGTCCCCTCTTGTTCCAGGGCGGAACATTGAACTTTATCAGAAGGACCTGGAATGTAAATCCCCCCCCCAACCCTACACTAAAACGGGGGACCGTCGTCGTTAATACCGAGCTGACTTAAAAGCATCCATCAAAATTCACCCGCGTGCATCATCTCGGCCCGTGTAAACAGGAGACCCCGCGTGCATCATCATACTTTATGAAAAACTTGCGCGGGCCGAAAGAAAATAGGACGTGGTGAAATTTATTAAGAAAATATTAAGAATAAAAAATATTTCGTTATTCCGCGAGCCGCAAAGTGGGTGCTGGCGGGCTGAATGTGGCCCACGGGCCGTATGTTGTGCAGGCCCCGCCCTAGCGAATAGCTCAGTGGCGTAGGTAGGGGTGTGGATGGGGCCCCCGGGCGGCACTTTTTTCAATAATATATATATATATATATATAGGGGGGGGCCGCGTTCAAACGTGTAAAGTAAATAAATGATGTAACAAGCCAAGTTAAGACTTGAAAATAAGACACAACAATTAAACGGACGTTTCGCCGAGACGCCTGCTTCAGCAGACGCTGCAATAACAGGCAACGGATAAATTTAAATTAAAATGATCGACGCTATAAATAATGTCAGTGCATCTAAAATTTGAAAACGGTAAGCCTCGGATATTTCAGGGGTCCAAAGTTGTGATGTGGAATAAAATAAAAACTTAAAACTTGATCTGTAAGGGAACAAAATGGAAAAGTGGAAGGGGCCCTCCAAATATCGAGGACATCCCTGGCCGAAGTCTAGGGACGCTTAAAAAGTAAACGGAAACTTTATTGGACCCTTAAACAGAAACAAATAATACAAAATTGTGTACATTTTAGTTACTGATAACATAAATGGACTTAGGAAATAAAAAACAAAACGAAGACAAAATAATTTGAATCTCAGTGGAACAGGTAATATACGTATTTTATAGAGCAAGTAATATACGTATTTTATAGAACATGTAATATACGTATTTTAGAACAGGTAATATACGCATTTTATAGAACAGGTAATATACACATTTTTATATAACATATAATATACGTATTTTACAGAACGGGTAATATATGTATCTTATAGAACAAGCAATATACGTATTTTATAGAACAGGTAATATGCGTATTTTAAAGACTATGTAATATACGTATTTTATGAAACAGGTCATATATGCATCTTATAGAGCAAATAGTATACGGATTTTATAGAACAAGTAATATACGTATTTTATAGAACAGGTTATATACACGCATTTTATAGAGCGAGAAATATACGTATTTATAAAACATGAAATATACGTATTTTATCTTAAGTTACTACATGTGGGTGATACATTTGGACCACACAGAATAAGATTGGTACACCACGTGCGCGATGCATCATACATCGTACACCTTGCCGATGGTACAACACCTGAGCAATCCAACAAGCCGTGCGATGTGTGTCTCGCAGTCTACACAGCCAGTTTTACTGTCCAATGAGGCGTCCACCTGGCTCACAGCCACCGACCAGGATCGGACAAAAGACATGGCCACTTAGAGACAGGAGATACGGGGGAGTGTTTAGTTCAGACCTGTCGCTCGTCATTGGATACACAAAGGGCTCTCCTGAATGAAACAAAAGTTCAAGTAATGAGACGCATGTCGTAAACCTACGTGCAGCATGACGCTCATGTCGTAAACCAATGCGCAGCATGACGCTAATGTCATACACCAATATGCAGCATGACGCTAATGTCATACACCAATATGCAGCATGACGCTAATGTCATAAACCAATGTGCAACCTGACGCTAATGTCATAAACCAATGTGCAGCATGACGCTAATGTCGTAAACCAATGTGAAGCATGACGCTAATGTCGTACACCAATATGCAGCATGACGCTGATGTCGTAAACCAATGTAAAGAATGACGCTAATGTCGTAAACCAAAGTGCAGCATGACGCTAATGTCGTAAACCAATGTAAAGCATGACGCTAATGTCGTAAACCGATGTGCAGCATGACTCTAATGTCGTAAACCAATGTGCAGCTTGACGCTAATGTCGTAAACCAACGTGCAGCAAAACGCACATGTCGTAGAACGATATGCAGCATGACGATCATGTCGTAAAACACTGTGTAGCCTGACCTTGGGTGTCGGGTGAAAGGATGATTACCGAAAACAAAGACTAACAAACGAAATTCGTACTTCTTAAAGTACACCAACGAGGTCAAATGTCATGTTCCTTGTTGGTTGGAATGATTTAATTTGTTTTTGAGAGTATCAAGTTAGTAGAAACAGAGAAGGGAGTGTGTGCGTTGGGAGGGGGGGGGGGGTGGGATCATTGTTACTGTTTCTCTATTTTTTATGCATGAGGTATATTCTTAAAAACAAACAACAATCTCAAACAACTTTAGCATTTCTGCAACGCAATAATATTTATAAATTAAAAATTTAAAAAAAAAAAATAACTCGTCTTGTAAGTTTATTGAGTACCAACCCTGATCCCAGTGAGATATAAGCAAGGCATCCACAGAATTCAAGGTGACCTTATGTATGATTTTTTTACCAGTACATTCATTTCTTTTGGAGATTGGTCCTGATTAAGTTGTGAATTGTGTAACCAGTGGCCTAAAGTTGGAGACAGCACAATGAAAGAAATATAATTAATTTAACCCGCGCGCAAAAAGTACATCTGATCAAGGGGCGTCTTACCAAAAGGGTGGGTAGAAATCTGCCACTGCCACTTTGAATTAGGGGGGTATGACACCCCCATCCTTGTGCCTGAGAAATTCTCCAGGTAGCAAAATAAAATATGGGTAAGGACAAATTTAAATTTAATTTAAAAAACAAGAAAGTGATTCATGGGTCTTGCTGGCGTGATAAATTTGACGGCGATCGTTTCGACAACACAGCCATGCAGCCAAGCAGCCATGCAGCCAAGCAGCAGGAATTTTTAGAATTAAAACTATCAAAATAATAAAAGACATAATAAAATTCAAAATTCAGTTTTCGAACAATTGGTATATTTGATAAGTTCGTCAGCTGAAAATCTCATGTGTAGACTGTAATATATACGTTCCTCGTCTGTTCCAAACTGACGAGGCTAAGAAAAGAAATATTATGGCCTATTGGCTTACTGCGCTGACGTCATCAGCAGTATAACAACCACCACAACCCCCCCCCCCACCCCAACCTGGCTCATAAATTATCTCCAGGACATCAGTCACTTTAACTGGACATATTTTATAATGTTCAGGTGAATTTGAACAAATACTTTTAAAAAAAAAAAAAAAAAAAAACGACTTTCAAGACAACGACAATATGCGTGCAAGGCAGGATAAGCAAACACATTTCCAATGATTAGGATCGATAAAAGAATCTTATCTTCTCTTTTCTAATCTTATCTTAAAGAAAAGTTTAGATTATGAGCCAAGAGCCTTTTGTCTTGTCTGTGGAGTAATTATTTGTGCAACACTTTAGAATGTTTCTTGAACAGAAGTTTCATAGCATTGCTTGGACAGACATTTCATCATATTTCTCGGTCATACATTTCATGTTATTGTTCGGGCAGACATTTAATCATATTACTTGGACAGACATCTCATCATATTTCTTGGACAGACATTTCATCATATTTCTTGGACAGACATTTGATTACATTTTTGTATAGACATTTCTTCATATTACTTGGACAGACATTTCATCATATTACTTGGACAAACATTTCATCATATTTCTTGTACAGACATTTCATCATCTTACTTGGACAGACATTTCATTATATTTCTTCTATAGACATTTCATCATATTACTTGGACAGACATTTCATCATATTACTTGGACAAACATTTCATCATGTTTCTTGTACAGGCATATCATCACATTTCCTGGACAGACATTCAATCACATTTCTGGGGCATATATTTCATTATATTGCTTGAACAGACATTTCATCATATTGTCTGGACAGACGTATCATCCCAAATATCCTTGAATAGTAATCTGGTTAATTATTTTGGCATAGGTTCCCCCAGACGGACGTCATCCTATTGTTCGTTCAAAATGAATTATCGAACTTTGCACGTGCATGGCACGTGCGACAACAGATCTTTAAGCATTCAGATTTGATGTTTGGCCACCAGGGCTGAACTCCGTCCTTTACGATCGAGCCCAGGAACACGTCATTGTAAAGCGCACCTGCTTTATTTCATTTACGAAACTGTATAAATGAGTGAGGCTGGACTACAAAGACAATTCAACTCAGAGACGGGTGGACCTTGCATCATCTTCTGCTGGTGAGTTGCCTCTTGTCGTGTGGTGTTCAGATCTACTACTAGTGAGTTGCCCATTGTCGCGTGGTGTCCAGATCTACTACTGGTGAGTTGCCTCTTGTTGCGTGTTGATCAAATCTACTACTGGTGAATTGCCTCTTGTCGCGTGGTGTTCAGATCTTCTAATGGTGAGTTGCCTCTTGTCGTGGGATGTCCAGATCTACTACTGGTGAGTTGCCTCTTGTCGCGTGTTGATCAGATCTACTACTGGTGAGTTGCCTCTTGCCGCGTGGTGTTCAAATCTACTACTGGTGAATTGCCTCTTGTCGCGTGGTGTTCAGATTTTCTAATGGTGAGTTGCCTCTTGTCGCGGGATGTCCAGATCTACTACTGGTGAGTTTCCTCTGGTCGTGTGGTGTTCAACTGGTCAGTGACTTATTTCTTTGACGGGACAGTCGCGTTATTGTTTCTAGGGAATTTACAATTGGACTGGCTTGACATGACAATGGCGTCTTTCGTGGATGACGGCTTAATGACACATTTAATTGAACAATGGCTTTCTTAACAACTTCTTTACTGGACAAAAGTCTGCATAACACCTTTGAAAAGAGCATGGCAATGATTTCAGGAGGTTAATGTTTTGACTTAAATCACATTTATTAAAACGAATTGCCAAGCAGAGTGCGGCAGGTAAAAAAAAATATAATGCATGATTCCAAAAAGTATAGGGAGACTACTCTAGGGAGTTCCTGAGTAGACATGGTCTCGAACAAGACGGCTCTCTATCGGAGGAGTGCTGGTGATGTTTTTGCTTGTCTGGGTTAGCTAAGTCCACAAGCTTGCAATTGACTCAGTTGAGACGGCTCGGCCATCCAGCCCCGCCCCCCCCCCCTTGCCAGATTATAGAGGAGCAATAGAAGGTTTTCGTACAACAATCAAGGGACAGGCGGTTGGCTTATTAGGAGACAGAGACTGATGATACAGAGTCGAACCTATAATCAGTCATGGACCGTGAGTGGAGACGAGAGACCGTGGATCGGTCCGAGTCGAAAGATGTGGCCATGTATTCGCGAGAACCCTTCCAAGGCGCCTCACTTCCAAAGATAATAATGATTGCTTTAAAGAGTAGATTAATTGTTAATTAATACCGTACCATCATATGACTGAAGTACCACACCATCATATGACTGAAGTACCGTACCATCATATGACTGAAGTACCGTACCACCATTTGACTGAAGTAACGTAACTAAATTTAAAAATCGCGTTGTTCAAAGGAAATGTGATTTAATTAAAGGTAAAAAAGAAAAAAAATACTTGGTTATATTTGCGCAATCTCATTTTTGTCGTGTATATTTTGGAACAGAGTCCCGTGTTCCAGATCAGGACAATCCAGATCTCCAACTCATTTGTTTGCAAAGACCCAATCGTAACGTACAACGCATCCAGTGACAACGTAGACCGAGGAGGACCCCCTTTGCAACAAACAAAATGCTGACTAAGTTACTCTGTGTGCTCGCCCTGCTGTGCGCATGCGACGCTCGTGCCTGGCGTAAGTTAACGTCCCTTGTCCTGTTGGGTTGTTATCACCGGTCTAGGAAGAGGAGGGCATGGTAGTGACCGGGGGGGGGGTTGCGGTCATCACAGGGTGGCATTTTAGGTCCACTTTATATTCTTTATATGTCCTATTTGCAGAATGTGTATTCTGCCTTTTTTTTTTTTTTTGGTGAAATAGGGGCGGCAAAGTTTAACACTGGGGGGTTGCGGTCATCACAGGGTGGCATTTTAGGTCCACTTTATATTCTTTATATGTCCTATTTGCAGAATGTGTATTCTGCCTTTTTTTTTTTTTTGGAGAAATAGGGGCGGCAAAGTTTAACACCACCACGAACGTACCTGTAGCTAATCTAGGGTGCTGTATTAACAAAACTACTATAGTTAGTGTAAGACTTAATCATTAGCGTGGAAGAATACTTTCGGTACTTCTAAACTTGGTTTCTTGTCCTAATCCAAATGGTATGTGTTTGTTATGCACAACCTTGTGGTATGTGTTTGTTGTGCATAACCTTGTCGTATGTGTTTGTCGTTTTCATCCCATACGGTATGTGTTAGTCGTGCTAATCCCTATTGTACTTGTCTTTTGTTCTAAGAAAGAAGTTAAATCAACTATTGAGTTATCTTCACCCATTTCAAAATGTAGACCATCTGTTATTTAATTCCTAAATTAGAAATGTTACTTTGTAACAGCGACATAGGAGACCTCTAAAGTTTAATTGTTGTTTTTTTTTTGTTTGTTTACTGTGCTCTGTTACTTGCCATAAGGTACTTCTATTTGTTTCGTTTGCTGATGGAGGCTCCAGGCCGAAACGTTCAAATCTAATATTGTCCTGTCTATTAAATCGAGCTTAATTTTCTTGTTCTACTATTTCATTTACACAACTTGAATTCAGTCCATCAATTATATACATTATAACATGAAGTTATGAACCCTAAAAATTCAATGCCAATAATATGAAGATTACATTCACGCAGTTTAATACATTTAAAAAAAAAAAAATGAACCAAATTTATGTCTTATGGCAGACTACGCATATCTGGTTTCTTTTTTGGTCCTACAGACTTTTTCAAATCTGATGACTCCACGCATGGGCCAACAGACTACCCAACAACCGATGATTTCACTCCTGGGCCAACCGACCGCTTCAAATATGATTACTCAACATATGGCCCAACAGACTACCCAATCTATGATGACTCCACTTATGGGTCAACATACTACCCAATCTATGATGACTCCACTTATGGGCCAACAGACTACCCAATCTATGATGACTCCACTTATGGGCCAACATACTACCCAACAACCGATGATTTCACTCCTGGGCCAACAGACCGCTTCAAATATGATTACTCAACATATGGCCCAACAGACTACCCACCATATGATGACTCCACTTATGGGCCAACAGATTACACAACATATGATGACTCCACTTATTGGTCAACAGACTACTCAGAATATGATGACTCCGATTATGGGCCAACAGACTACTCAGAATATGATGACTCCACTTATGGGCCAACAGACTACTCAGAATATGATGACTCCAATTATGGGCCAACAGACTACTCAGAATATGATGACTCCGATTATGGGCCAACAGACTACTCAGAATATGATGACTCTGATTATGGGCCAACAGACTACTCAGAATATGATGACTCCAATTATGGGTCAACAGACTACTCAGAATATGATGACTCCAATTATGGGCCAACAGACTACTCAGAATATGATGACTCCAATTATGGGCCAACAGACAACTCAGAATATGATGACTCCACTTATGGGCCAACAGACAATTCAGAATATGATGACTCCAATTATGAGCGAGATGACCAAGCTTCTGCCCACCTTGACCAATGAGCAGATAAAATAAATTTTGATGAGCTAGTCCGGCAACTACATAAACGAGCTTCGGCAACGCTGAACAGGCAGAAGAACATATCGACAGATATCCTATTTTGAGATATCTAATTACAACAATTAAAAAAAACAAAAGTAATTTAAAAAATCAACAAAGCTTGAAGAGATTTATTTTTAGTTCAATAAAAGCAGATCTATTTGACCGTGCTTTTGTTTTTCAATGTATAGTTGAAGTAAGAAATTTGCGTCCCAGAAACTTAACCAAAAGATGTACTGTCTGAACGCTATGATCTATGTATAGTAGGTCATCTAAATATAGTAGGCAATATATATATATATATATATACATTCCTTTTTACAAGTGATGACACTCATTTAATTTTATAGTGACCATAACCGTTTTATTTTAGACAGTATAAGAACCAGCGTTTGGGAGCCCCTCGGAGTGGTTTACCTTGAGAACACGAAGGGTGCGACCACCCCCGGGGGCATTTTTTTTGTTGTTGGTGGGGGTAGTCTATATATAACATCATAAGGCTTTCAAATTATGGGCCCGCATATTTTGGTGATTTCGCACCGGGTGGCATTAATTTAATGTGCGACACTGGTCCCTAGACAAGTTATGAATTTTATCTATCGTTATAAAAAAGAAAGTCAAACAGTTGACATAACTCTCACCGACGTGATAATGCCGTATTCACCAGTAGGACAAGGAGAAACCAGCCTGTTAGGAAACGCATGTCCTGCTCTTCTGTTGTTGGCGCGGTGGTAAAAATCAGGGACTGCCCAACCTGTGAATGAGGAGTGAATGTTGTTTAAGCGATGAGTGGGGGTTGTGAACGATGAGTGGGTGCTATGAACGATGAGTGGATGCTATGATCGATAAGTGGGTGCTATGAACGATGAGTGGGTGGTATGAACTATGAGTAGGTGTTATGAACGACGAGTGGATGCTATGAATGATGAGATGAACATTGGATAGGCATTGTGAACAATGGGTTTTGAACCATAAGCGCCGTGGGTCAAAGTTTTTTCTTCTATGTTTCTTAATTTAAAAAAAAAATAATAGTACATACACACCATAATCAAACAGAAAGACAAAAAAAAACCCCACTAAATTTTAAAAAAAAAAATTGTTGTGACTTTTATTGCAAAAAATGTAACATTTTATACCGGTACCAATTTTGACTTTTACGCAAAATGAATAAAGAAAAATTTGTATTGTATTGTATTGTATTGTAACTTATTGTATGGTATTGTAAATGAAACTTGGCATACACATCCTCAAAATTCTAGCCGCGTTACGTCCGCAATGGATGCACAACCGTGCAAAGGAAAAGGAGCGCCCTGGGCGAATGCGCCCCTTGATATTGAGGTCCCTTGCGAGTACCACCTTTACATGGCTGTGCATGGATCCAGTGGGCTAGAAAGAAATATCAGACAAAGTAGATAGATTTATAAAATAAAAAATAAAAATATTTAAATCTAAATATATCCTACTGGGCAACTTTTATAACGTATCTTTGAAGACAGAAGAGTTCTCCTCGTTTTTCCACAATGGCGTCGTAAATGTTTAAAAGATTCATGAAATGTACATTTAAAAAAAAAAAAATCTTGTACAATTTTGTTAAATGTTTATTGTATTGGAGCAAAAAAACGCTATTTTAAGCCTTTAGTTCCATCAGGTAAAGAGGAAGTTTTAATTTTATGTCACTAGAAATAATTATTCGCGCTTAAATTTCATTGCCTTAAAAATAAGGCTCACTCATTATCATTCATTAATACTAATTTACTAAAATATATAATAAAATTAAAAGGGTAATAATAACTTAAGTAAGGCAGGGATTCTTACCACATGTCACATGTTTTTATATTGTTGCTTTACTTTTACTTTTAACTTTTACTTTACTCTTTAAAGTACTTTACTTTTCCTAATTTAGGCGTGCCAGAAGGCTGGCACATAATTCACTAAAGCAGAAATTGTGAAAACGGAGAAAACTAGAGAAGATTTTTAAAATAAAATAAATTATCCAACTGTTCTGCACTGGGAAGTTGGTTTTGGACATATTTTATAATATCTAGTTAGTGGCATTTGAAATATATTTTTAGAACCCATAAAACAGCTCTATCCTTTAAACAATATATCCCCTCAACGACTTGCTGTAGTTATTGAGTGTCAAAACAATTGCAAAAAAACATTTTGAAATCAAAGCCCATAAGTCATTTAAAGAAGCACAGAGTTAAAGTACATCCTTGACATCTTTTTGTCAAATATTAAATTCAAAGTCACTTTTCCAAAATCAAGTAGCTTGTGTAGAAGATATGTTTTAATAAAATAAAAAGAGCACATTTCTGAGTGCAGCTTTAAAGATGATTTGTGCCATAGGAATAATTATTTTATTGTCATACCAGATATTTTCATTAATGTCTTTATTATTTTCTTTTATCCGTATCAGATATAAAATGTGGCAGAGATATAGCATCAGCTATGATTTTTAGAAATGTCTGCAATGACTATGAAGAATTTAGCCATTAGGATGCCCAGGTTGCCATTCAGTTTTGCTACTGATGGTAGTAAAGACTCAGACAAAAAGCAGTACTCTCCAGTGGTCACCATTGAAGGATAGGGTGGCCTTGTAAATTCTCATCTCCTGGCTTTGCCGGTGTACAAAGCGTCCTCCGCCACAGGACAGAATATATTTAAGATCATGGCAGATGAATTGAATTCACAGGGGATTTCATGGGTAAACCGCATTGCATTTGGCTGTGACAATGCCAATGTGATGACTGACCAATACGATGACTGGCCAATAAAATAGAGTATAGAGTTTTACTAAAGGAGAGCAAGACATTTATCTGGCATGACGCTGCCTCCATCTGGTGCATCTTGCAGCTATAAAGGGGCTTCCTGTCTCCCCCAAGTTGAGGAGGTCCTGGTTGACGTTTGTTACTTATTCAAGAAAAGTGTGAAGAGACAGAATGAATTGAAGAACCTGCAAGTCCTGTATGGTGCAGAACAGATGAAAAGTATCAATCATCTCTGCACCAGATGGCTTAATATTGCAAGATGCCTAAAAAGATTGTTTGAAAACTGGGACTACTTTATGCACTTTTTTTATGAAGAAAAATATACAAATTCCAAACCAAATAAGAAACCACATGATGGGCAGACAACTGCTGTGTTGGAAGGACATTGCACAACTTACTCTGTGAGGCAGGTTGATGCCATTTATGACTTTTTGCAGTCACTAACAAATAAACTTAACTACTATTTCTTGTCTTACACACTGAAAGTTTATGATCAGGTGAGATGAATTTTTATATTTCATGAGTCTTGAAGGTTTCATAATTTTACTCAAATTTCAGAAAAATGATGCAGGTGAAATGAATTTTTATATTTCATAAGTCTTGAATGCTGCATAATTTTACTCACATTTCATTGGACAAGCAATATTTTCGTACGATTCATTTTATTTTGTGCAAAGTTGTCTGTAGTGGAAATTAGTAATTTTGTATTATTTACCTTACCATACTGTTGTACTTAATAGTATTTTAATGACACATGGTTATTTTTACAGGTACTTGTCCAACTTCAGGCAGAAGAAGCCATGGTCATCATGCTGAAGGTGATCCCTGCAGCCTAATTGGTGACTTGTACAGCAGATTTCTCTTGCCAACAGCAGTTAATGGTATTGACCAGGTGAGCTTGTGTAGATTGATTATGTTAATGTATGCATTTATGTTGTAGTTAGTTGGACAAATTCAATACATTTCTTTTGTTTTAAATTATCATCTAAATGGTTTATCATAATACCTACAATACTAGTTTATAATTTTTTTTGTCTTTCAGTTCCAATGCAAGCTAAGAAGCAGTCAGAAAGATGATGCTGACCTAATTGTTGGATCTCAGCAAAGACCATGCTGCAAAACAAAGAAAAGTACAGCCCCAGAGACAAGGGGGTTGTTGAGTCTAGTTCTATGCTTCTGTTGGAAAATATTTTGAGATGGTGCTTGACTACCTTCTAAAAAAATTTCCCTAACGGATCCTGTACTTCAGAATGCTTCTGTAGTTGATCCAAAAAGGAGAATAGAGGTTAAACAACATCAGCTAGAATACTTCCTTACCAGATTCCCCATTCTGATCCCCAGAGGGACTGATGTTGACACCATCTATGAAGAGTTTGATAGGCATCAGCAGAGGAACATTGAGGATTGTATTGAGGATGGGGTAAGAGTTGACAGGATTTGGCAAACAATTTGCCAAAAGCACCCAGCCCTTAAGAATCTTGCACACTCATTGAAAGGGATCCTCACCATACCTCACTGCAGTGCTGCGTGCAAGAGAGTATTCTCTAGGGTCCTGAAAACATGCACAGACCAGGGAACAACAGAGGCCCAAAAACAAAAGAGGCCTTGTTAGTCTTCAAGAGAAAATCAGAAAGCTGCTTGGACTTGGATGAAACTTTCAGTGCAAAAGAACTCCAGCAGCTTAAAAGTTAAGAGTTCAGCAAGCGTCATCAATACACAAGGTATTTAAATATTTATAAACTGTGTACTCAGTTAAAGAATGTGCCCCTTTTATTGCTACCAAGTGTACTATTTGTTTAGTATTGTACTATTCTGAGACAGTATTGTACTACATTGAGATGGAATTGTACTATTTTTTGAGTTCCCGGGGAAACAAGTCTGGGGCATGAGTATAATATAAGTTGTGAATTAAATGATAATAGATTTAATAAAGATTAAACAGATTTTATAAGGCTAAAGCATCTAGACCTAGATGAGCCACACAGTGGGATCTGACTATGATAAAAACATCATGTTTGTGGCTCTTTAGGGTCAAGGGCTTACCAATAAGCATTACATTCAATTACAATTTATTTACAACTGTAGGATGTTATAAACTATAATTATCATAAGGTAGATATTTTAAAAATAATACAATTTTGTTAACATTCACAATTTTTAGTTTTATAGTTAATGAAAATTCAAAATATATAGTTTTAATCTCAAATGTATTAAAATAGATAGCCAGTGTAAAAATGTATGAGTGTGTTTGTATGACAATGTCAGAATTAATTTGTGATACAGATTAGAGAAGAGAACACATTCTTCAATGAGTGATGCTCAAAGTGAAGGAGTTTACCATCAGGGTCCCATTTGGATAGCTCTGCTCAGGACCATAACAGTTACCGATGATGTTTTACCATTGCACCTTTTTTTGCTACATTTCAACACTATAAGATAAGGTAAGATAAGATTATTTTCTTTATCCAAATAATGTGTTTTGATTACATTGTATCTATTCATTTTTAGCACATATCCAGCAAATATTCTTTCTAAGACAACATTTTTAAACCAGAGCAATTGTAAAACATCAAATGTATGTCTCAAGTGCAATAATCAGCCATCATATACCACAAAACTTCACTCCCTTAGTGACAATATTAACTTTAATTAAGAGTGAATGTTTGATTTTGTTAAAGCCAGAGGAGCACTCTATTAAATTCTAACAGACTGGGGAACAAATAAGTACATAACTTTCAGTGTTAACTTTGAGGGAAAGAATTCACCCTGATTGAGCTCATCTTAAGTATCTGTCGTGTCATGTTTAAAACAGAATGTTTACTTAATGAACTTGAATAAGTATATACTAGAAGTGTGATTAGAATTAGAATATTAAATATAGATTGGAAGTATAGTTAGAATATTAAATTTAGACAAGAAAAATGGTTAAAATATTTTGTTTAGATTAGAAGTGTAAATTATGTTTAAAATTGTGTATTCCTCCAGATGAGTCTCCTCTTAAATTTGTTGGTTGAATGTATTAATGAAAGCCATGGAGATGACCTAACTGGACTTTAAAAATTTCACATGAATATGTCAGAACTATGCATTGAAAACTTCACATGCAGATGACCAAGATGGACATCAAAAACTTCACATGAAGATGTCAAAACTGGAATTAAAACTTTACCATGACAAGGATGACCTATTGAAGTAGGTTTTTGAAAAATGTTTCCCTTCAATCAAACAAAAAAAACAAAAAAACTACAACCATAATACAAAGTTTTAAAGTATTTTAAAGATTAATTCATATGAACACTATGATTATTGGTATTATTACATATGTGAAGACAATACCTTCAGAAATACAGAGGATATCATCTTACTATTACAGTAAGATAATATAAATTGCCATTAAAACGAGGGCGTTAATTGGAGGGGTCTTAAAAAAGAGGTAGGACATTTTCGAAAAACGACATTTAGAAAATTAAGTAAACAAGTAAAAAAAATACACATACCATTAAGTATAGGCACCATCTTACGTTCAGAAATATAAATTAAACTCTTTCTCACGACCAATATAAACTAATATTGTCTCTAAACTCTGTCTCACAACCAATATAAACTCATATTGTCTCACAACCAATATAAACTCATATTGTCTCACAACCAATATAAACTCATATTGTCTCACAACCAATATAAACTCATATTGTCTCACAACCAATATAAACTCATATTGTCTCACAACCAATATAAACTCATATTGTCTCACAACCAATATAAACTCATATTGTCTCACAACTAATATAAACTCATATTATCTCACAACCAATATAAACTCATATTGTCTCACAACTAATTCAGTCATTATCTTCCTGTTCCTCATTAATTCCATAATAAAAATCAATGCTGGTTTGTTAGTTGTTTAAAAACGTGTTTAAGTGCTGAGTGCATGCTTAGAGTTATAACTATTTATTTATAAGATAAGCGCATTAATATTGTTGTAATTATTTTTATTAAATCATTGAATAGTTTTTTTTATTGAAAAAAAGGTGTTATTTATGTTTGTTTGCATGATCCCCCCACTCGTGCATGTTCTTTTAGTAGGGGTGTGCCGGAATCCGGTTCCGCCGGATTTTGCACTATCCGGTGAAATCCGGTACCGCCGGATTTACATGTATCCGGAACATCCGGAATATACCGGAATTTGCCAGATTTTGTGACTAACCGGATCATAATCTGAAATAAAAGTAATTCTCTTTCCTGAATTCCACACGATCACGATACATTAATCTATTGTTTCGAGCGTTGAGCTTGTTTAATGTTTAATATTCCGAACATACCAGAGGCTAATAGTTAATAACCAAAATCTGGAATCCGGGAGAAACCGGAATCCGGATCCGGCGGATCGGATCCGTTTGGAAAAAACGGATCCGGCACACCCCTATCTTTTAGTATGTCTCTTTGAACACCAGACATAGTGTTGGCAAGGTCTGAAAGGCCCCTGCTCAGGCATTAACTGGCCATCTCCTTGGAGTATTTCAAAAGACAAATTTACGGTGCAAGAGTTATTTACCCTCGACTACTTCCTAACTGCTTTAGTGCATCATCTGCTGTAAAAAGTCAAAAACGAAACTGTTTTCTTAAAGCATACAAATATAGCGTTGCTTTGGAATCTGACTTTTTCAGGTGCTAGGTCGTAAAATGGAATTATTTGAAGGTCCCAAGTCGCGTTTTAGAGGGAGTCATTTAAGAGAGGTCATTTACATATTACAAAGCATCAGTGAATTTTTTTCGGTCATATGTTGGAAGAAGTTGTTTAAGAGAGGGTTGCAAAAAGGAGGTTTTACTGTATTGGAAAGACTTTACCATCACCCAGGGGACAGCCCTAAAAAATATGCTAGGTTGCTTTTCTTTGACTTCTCATCAGCATTTAACACTATCCAACCACACCTTGTGATTTAAAAGCTTTATTCGTTAGGTTCAAATCCAAATTTTCAAGCGAGAATACTGAAATTTTTAACAAATTGCCCACAATATTTCAAGTTGAATGACCAAATATCATTAACTAGAGAAATATGTAAAAGGTTGCGTTGTCTCCCCTGTCCTGTATACAATTTATGCCAATAATACCCCGAGACCGAGCAACAACATTCCAATAATTAAATTTGCTGATGATACTATCATTGCTTAATATCTGAAGGGGAAAGCATATACCACAACTTACTAGCTTTATCAGTTGATGCAATAAACATTTTCTTCAGTTAAGTGTCTCAAAACTGAAAGAAATGGTTGTCGATTTCCAAAGGGGGAATCACCCAATTACAGATCTCACAATAAATAATCACAGTATTGAGGAAGTAAAGACATTAAAGTATCTAGGTATCACCATTAATAATAAGCTGACAGGGCAAGACTTGGACCCAAACAAAAACAGCAGAAAACCTATTAAACACATGGGAGAGAAAATTTCTCAGGGAAATATATGACAAAGGATGAATATGGATGGAGAATACGTACCAACCAGAAATTGTACAGTCTATATCAGGATCCCACACTAGTAGCAGAAATAAAAAAGGGCAGGCTACGCTGGGCAGGATACTTAAAGAGAATGCCAAATGACAGAAGAGTGAAGCGGGTATATCACCAAACCCCAGAGGAAAACGGCTCAAAGGCAGACCTAGGCTGAGATGGGTGGATGATGTGGAAAAATATCTACAGCAGCTGTAAAGAAAAGCATTAGTTAGGTCTGAGTGGAAGGAAGTAGTGAGGCAGACCGAAGTCCTACATGGGCCATAGCGCCACAAGGATGGATGGATGACATGGCATGAACACAGCCAAATTTTTTATTAAAAAATCAACCAAAGACTTTTCTATCTTTAAAAAAATGTACTATTTCGGTGTAAACAAACAAGTTATTAACTTATTATACAATGCAACAATTGGAAGCCCTCTAAACTTCCGTCCCATTACACTGCAGGTCTATCAGCTCCATCTTCAAATTTGCAGGTGCAGTTTCCACATCTATGACAAATGGGTTAGAAACAGCTTGAAATGACTTTTCTGTTCTTCAAAGTCACTAAAGTGCCGTGCAAACTCTACGCAAAGTAAGTTTTTCAGCAAAGTGTGCATTGGGAAATACTATAGCTTGACTTGGTTCAACATTGCTTGGCAACAAGAAAAGTGAGACAAGTTGCATATATGTGTCCCATAAGCACAGCTTAACTTGAAATGCCTTCACTGCATCATGCATATCAGTGATCAAGTGGTCCCGTCCCTGGAGCTGCAGGTTCAAGTCGCTGAGATGAGTGGTTATGTCAGACAGAAACGCCAACTCAGATTTCCACTTTTTATTTTTAACCTGAAAAACTGTGGAGTCTTTCCCAATGCTGCCCATGAATTGAGAGATTTCGGAAGGTTTCCATCGCATCAATAAAAGTTGGTGAATCTGAGATCCCGTAGTCCTCCACTGGCAGAGACCTTGGCTTTTTTATTGACAGTAAACTTAGTATGATTCCCCATATCAGTTCTGTTGTCAAGGCATGCTTCTGTCATCTGCGCGCCCTGGGCCAGCTGCGTCCTCAACTCAATAAGAGAACATCCAATGCCGTGGCAGTAACTCTCATCCAGTCAAGATTAGATTACTGTAACAGTTGTTTGTGGGGTTTACAGGGTTCCCGCGGCCTCCTGAAATTCCAGGAGCTCCTGGAAATCTCCTGGAATTTGAAAACAAATGATAAAATCCTGGAAAACTCCTTAAATTTTAAAATTTCTCCTGAAATGTCCTGAAATTTTTGTTTCCACAGAGGGAGGGGAAAAAAAATGTTGGTCGCGATAGTTATTTTATAAATTAATATTACCGCTATATTCAATTCGTAGTCTATTTTTAGCCATTCCTTTATCAAAACGAGTTTGCCATAATAATTCTAGTGGTTTCCCCTTAACTGCGCATGCGCTTTACGAGTTTCGGATATGAAATGTCGTACCGTAATGCTTTGATAGACAAGAAGTTTTTTTTCGTTCCGTTCAGTTCGCCGTTCAACTAATTTATTTGGTAAGTATAGTGTAAAATACAGTAAATAGATATTTATCTGTAGTTATTTAAATTTTTGGTAACTATTATTAGTATTATGAATAGAAAACTACGCGCCCGATCGCTGTATAATTTGACTAAGCTTAGCCTAATTTTTTTTTAAAGTTGAAGTTTTGTTAGTTTTACCGTAGGTTGTCCAAACTGGAGAAAGCGTAGTTTTAGTTTTGGGGTCATTTTCCGAAGTTTTCAAAAACAAAAATTAACCTACTTATATAGTAGTTTTAAAGGAGTACAATTGATATGAATATGTGAATAAAGTTTAAGTCTTTATCTGACGAATTATCTTACTTTTATGTCTTTAACACGAGTTTGAAAAGTATCAGTTTTGACCATTATATTATACGGCGTTTTCGCGAGTATGGTGTTGCAAAGAAGATGAAATTGATTTTTATTTATAAATATTAACAAAAGGTAGTAAGTAGTAGGCCTTTTTTATAACATTTATATTGACACATATTTTTTTAAACATAGTTTATAGTGAGTGCTAGGCCTTTTTGTAAGTTAAGTTTAGTTAGGCCTTCTAAATAGGAGAATACTAAATAAAAAAAGTTATGTTATGTTATTTTTGCATGTTGTAGCATAGTTTACGATGACTTCAAAAATGACTTCGGAACTTCATTTTAAAGTTATTAAAACTAGCTGATGCAACCATTGAGCTTCACATAACTTTACATAGTTAGTCCTTATTTATACACGTAGTTAAAAATTAAGTGATGCACCCCTGTGCTCTAGGTATAGGCATACTTTGCGGTATTATAAGCATAGTTGGCTTGGGAAGGGGGGGGGGAGACTTCCGAAATTTAAAAAAAAAAAGTGGTTGCTTGGTCGCTGACCCATTCCCCTGTTTAAAATCCGGACTAAGCCGTTACATAGGCATATGCCTATATTAGTTTCTCTTCTGACTCTCTCTGTATTATTATTAATTTAGTACCAGTATAACTTATAATATAGTCAATATTATAGACCTAATATGATAATAAATTAATTCTATTTTATTTCACTATTCAAGGTCTAGGGTAAATAAATGCCCAACGGTTCCTTTGAGGACTGATAATTAAGATAGCAATCCTGATTGAACAAGCCATCACTGCTACTCTATACTAGATATTGACTCTGAACTGAGTCAATCCCAAGCTAGTGGCTAGTGTACTGGAGTTCTATCCCCAGAAAATGCCTAGACAAGCAAAAACATCACCAGCATGCCGGGTAGATGGAACTCGTTAACTTTGAATGGCAACTCAACTTGGAGAAGGAAAACTATGAAATCAAACCCGGAGATGGAGACCCGTAGACGTTATGACATTGACTCAATGAAAATTCTGACAAAATCCTATGACGTAGAAAGCATAAAGAGCATAGTGAAACACACACACACTCAATCTGGTAATCTACTGCATCCTGATCTATATCCAGTCGTCTTGACTAATCTTACCATTGAATCAAATAGGCAACGACGAGAGAGTGGCTCTGGCGAATTGAGCAACTCTCCCTAAATTTCAACAAAATACAGCTCACGTCAAGGCTACTGCTCCAGTCTTAGGGATCTTTATGTGTACAGGACAAAACAAAAATACTGTAAATATATGAAGTATATTTGCAGGACAGTTCTCGGATGCCATGAAAATTAGGGGAAAATGATCAACAATGATAAACAACAATCATCTGAGTCTTCCTCTAGTTCAACTTCAGTTTTTTCACCTACCTCGGGTGTCCACTTTTGCAACTTCCTAGTCAAGCTCCTAGGTTATGTGTATCTTCGGAAATAAATATGACTTACTTGTGAATAAAATGGATTATCTTATAACTTTATTAGTTGTTTGTTATCCAACATCAAGTACATCTTATTCTTATAAAAAATCAAGTTACTCAATTGTATGTGAACTCGGGGCCAGAATATCTATACCGGTACATACCTAAATCAAATAATTGCTATAGCATTGGCAATCCTTAGAGTAAGTACCGGTACTATATAAGTGCATTTATGTCCTGTTACTACAAAAAAATTGTATAAGCGTATAGGGTCTCTCCGTTTTTTACTCTTTAAAAAATGTCCTGGAATTTTGTATTTTCTCCTGGAAAACTCCTGGAAAACTCCTGGAATTTGTTTTTAGATTTGGTGCAGGAACCCTGGGTTTACCTCAAAACCAAATTCAGAGACTCCAAAAGTTACAGAATACTGCAGCACATATTGAATCTCGAATAAAGAAATCTGACCACATCACACCAGTTCTTCGAGATCTCCATTGGCTTCCTGTAAGTGACCGCATTGACTACAAAATTCTATCCACAGCGTACAGCTGTATAGATGGCTCAGCACCGGAATACCTTAAAGAATTGAATTCTAAACACGTATCCTTAAAGAACTTACGGTCTTCAACACAGTCCTTACTGAGAGTTCCCAGTGTGGATGGACACAGAAAAAAGTCTTATGGAGTGCGCTCTTTTGAAGTGATAGCACCAAAATTATGGAAAAGTTTGCCCCGATCCTTGAGGGACATTGACAATGATAAAAAATCTTTTAAGAAACATTTCAAGACTGTTTTGTTTAAATAGCTTTAAGAATATCAGAGCGCTGTGAGCATGCTATAGGGGTAATAAGGGGAGAGACTGCAATCAGGTTAGTACAAAATAAAATTAGTAAAACAGAGTATGGTTAAACCTGAAAAATTAAACGCAACAAAACAGCGAACGTGTCGGCAGAAAGCCTTCGTCAGCGAACAAAACAACAGAAAAAACGTTATAAAAATAAGAAATAGCACTTAGCTGGTAAGTAGTATCTGTGGGCAGCAATAGAAGTGTTTAATTTTTCAGGTTTAACCATACTCTGTTTTACTCATTTTATTTTGAGCATGCTATAGTAGCATGGATACAAGCACTATATAAAAATTCAATTCAAATTCAATCAGCTGGAAAAATCTACTAAGAACTTTTATCAGACTTAGGCACCGCACCTCTGTATGATAATGCATGTCGCCAAACTCTTGAGTCTATTTCCAGCAAAAAAAATATTAAAATTACCTGTGATTTAAACTTTTGGCTCTGATAAAGTTGACGGTTTGTGTAACATGGCTCATTACACCTTCTATGTTGAGGACTTTACCACACAGCAAGCCTTGGTGTATGATGCAGTGATATGCTGTCAATCTACCAGTAATCTACCTGCATTTTTAACTACATCCTTCCAACTAACTAGTCCACTTTTTTCGCTGCACATCGCCAGTGCTCCCTCCATCTGTTGCAAGTCCAACAAGTTTGTCTCAATGCAGGTTCATGTCGGTTAAACTTTGATATTTGTTGTCAAACATTTCTTTTCCTGTCATTTCTCATGCATTCCATGTCCAATATTTCTTTTGTAACATTGAAACTGGAGTCCACTCCAGCTGTGCAGTGTCAGTCATGTCATTACTTCCATTGACAGTAAGTGAGAATGCAACAAAGTCTTTGTCATTTTCGATCAGCTGTGTTTTCACATCAGTGGTCATCTCACAAGCCCGATCAGCAACCGTATTTCTGCTAAGGCTTACATTTGCAAAATATGCTTTTTGTCTGAACACAAGACGTCGCACACTTTCATCATGCAGCACTTTATAAGCTCTCCTTCTATAAATGGTTTGCCTGATTTTGCAAGCTCCTTCGCCACAATAAAACTTGCTTTCACAGCAGCTTCAGTATGTGATTTTGCTTTGGTGAAAAACATTCCTCTTCAATTCTTCTACCTTCTGTTGCTTCTACTCTGCATTCAGGCTTTTTAACTCTTTCGATCCCAAACAACGCACACCGCATTCATCTGCCATTCTGAAAAGCACGGACCAACGCGCTGTACGTTGTTTCAATATCATGTCTGTTTCTTTGCTATTTCTCGGTTAAACTTTTTAAGAGCTATTTTTAAATAAGACTTTTACAAAGAAGAGTGGTACTTCATTGTTAATAAGCGGAACCAAGGTTTATTTGTTGTCATTTGGAGCACTATTTTAATGATTTTCTTTGCTTTTTTTTTCTACTGTTGCTATGGCTATTCTTGGCTCTAGTAGGTCAGTAAGTTTCCTAGACGACTAATGGCTCAAAAAGCTTTGTAATTGTTTATACTATTTCTTTTGATAGAAAAGATGATTAACATTTAGATCCATAACAAGATTCTGATAGTAGTAGTTTTAGATGATTTTAGTTATAGAAATGAAGATGAGATATGCGTACATCATAGGGTTTGGGGAAAAAATGGTTATTTTCTGTAATGTATTTTATTTAAACTGAAAAAATAGCTTACAAACATATAGTCCTTTCATTTATATTTCATTTGATACCAAGTTTAGTCTTATAAACCAAAGCCCAACCTCTCACTATTTTTCGCTCTTCGAAAAAAATGTACATTTTTTGAATAAAAATATTCCGCAGCGAAAGAGTTAACTTGTCTTGATGTTTAGTCTTTTGGGGCCGTATCAGATTATATTCCTTGATCACAGCCACATTACCTCCACAAAGTAGGTACAGATTGATACCACGTTAGCCATAGCAGGAAAGGGTGATGTAATATCTGGGCTCTACATTACTTTCATTTCTTATGCGCCTATCCAAAATGAGCAACTGAATGTTGCTAGGCTACTGTAAAAACAAACATCCACTCACTACACAAATTTTATTGTCGCTTATTTTGATAGAAAAAGCGAGAACGCTCTCAGGTAGCCTATCGTTGGACAAGGCAGATTATTAGGGAATATGATTTGCACTTTATATTGCAAGGCCATTAAAAAATATTTGAGCCTAAAATTCTCTCTCATGCCTGATATAATTGTACGATGGTCAAGATCTCTCAGGCCTGATATAATTGTACGCTGGACCTTAAGTTTGATGCTTATGATATAGGAGTACCTTTTTTCTTTAATTTTACTAATGCTTCTTGTGTTATAATGTTTTTTTTCAGATACATAACTTTGATGTAGACATTGCAGTCTTTGTCACATGTAACAATAACCAACACATATTTTCATCTTCAATGAGTCTTGCAGCTAAAATGAAGTAGATGAAGTACATGAAGCAGTTGAAGTAAATGAATAAAAATACTATTGTAAAGGGACAGTAAATAATATTATTTTGATATTTTGTTTTTTCACTTCCAGGTTAATGTATTCTACACAAGTGACTTGATGGTGAAATCCAAGATGTTTCAGTAAATCTATATCATAGATTCTTGGTTGACAACTGATTGTGCACCATATCTTGGCTGGCAGCTGAATATACACCATATCTTGGCTGACACCTAAATGTACAATATACCTTTGCTGACACCTGAATGTACACCACACCATCTTGGATGACGTCTGAATGTATACCACACCATCTTGGCTGACATCTGAATGTACACCTTATCATCTTGGCTGACATCTGAATGTACACCATATCATCTTGGCTGAATGATGAATGTACCCCACTCCATCATGACTGACCCCTGAATGAACACCACACCATCTTGGATGAGACCTGAATGTACTCCACACCATCTTGGCTGACATCTGAATGTACAACATATCATCTTGGCTGACAGCTGAATGTACACCACACCATCTTGGCTGACATCTGAATGTACTCCACACCATCTTGGCTGACATCTGAATGTACAACATATCATCTTGGCTGACAGCTGAATGTACACCACACCATCTTGGCTGACACTGGAATGTACACCACACCATCTTGGCTGACACCTGAACATACACCACACAATCTTGGCTGGCACCTGAATGTACACCACACCATCTTTACTCTCATCTGAGTGTACAACACACCATCTTGGCTGACAGCTGAATGTACTCCACACCATCTTGGCTGACATCTGAATGTACAACATATCATCTTGGCTGACAGCTGAATGTACACCACACCATCTTGGCTGACACCTGAATGTACACCACACCATCTTGGCTGACATCTGAATGTACACCACACCATCTTTACTCTCATCTGAGTGTACAACACACCATCTTGGCTGACACCTGAATGTCTCAACCCAAGTAAACAAATTTACCAAATTATTAATAAAATAAATTTCTACTAACACACAACTAAAATTTTTAGACTTTTCAATCAACCTGTTCATTGTTTCAGTTTCAATCACTCAAACCTTAACCTTAATAGTTTTAAACCTATAATATTTTTCATTTGTAATTCAAATAAATGTCACCTTGTTGCTGTATGAAAGTGCTGCTCCACAAAAACTAATAATATAGACTTTTTAATTACCCTAACCTATTTTGGCATGAAGACTGAATGATAAAATGTATTACCTTGACCAGTTGGTTCAAATAGACTGATGAGCTGAATGAATTACCCTAATGCTCAGTTCACACCATCAAATTCTCATCAAATTTTTGTTCATACATTTGATGTAATTTTTGTATGAGGCCTTGTCGACATGCTTCCGTCTCGTGAGACGATGGTGCATCACCGTTGGGTTGGGTTGCATTTTCTCGAGTGGCTGTGCAGTCCTATCCTTGAGTGACAGTCTTTACCACAGTTTTTACACACGAGCTCCGTGCTTCTAAATGTTTTGGCCTTTCTTCTAGCTCTTCTGTCTGCAGCCTCTTCCATTCTTCGCTCCTCGGCTACCATGACACCCTCTTTGACAACTGTGCGCCACGTAGATCGGTCTTTTGCCACTTTTTCTTGCCATTTAATACCAAGGATGCGACGCAGGCATCTCATATTGAGGCCTTGTCATAACTTTCAAATACCTATTTGATCATATTTTGATGGCGTGCACATTTTTTAATATCTGTATGATTATGCACCCTCCATATCACGTGAACAAACACTAAGAAGAATTTCATCAATCTAGGTCACTAGATCGTGTTTACATTGACTAAGCTAAGTCATCAAAACAACAGCAGCCTCCAAATAATAATTACATACTTAATTTAGAAAAAGATGTAATAGAAAAATTAGACAATAAATGGGCGAAGGGCATATGTAATTGAAAGGTATTTATAAATAGGCTTATTACTTGTACAGCATATATACTATAACCCTGTAACTATAACACTAATGACTACTTAGTACTTCCAATTGGATCAATGAGAAATTTTATGAGCTCGAGCTCCAGGCAAAGAAAATATTGCTCCTGAGCTCCGTAACCCTGATTACAAATAACAATTAGAAATTTAATTCTCCTACCCCCAACCCCTTTTTTTGTTTTTAGTGCTATCATAGCAAATGGATGCCCCCTTAATTAAATTTAACAGTTCAACTTTTTAAATGATTAAACTTACTATAGGCGCAGTATAGGTTAGTTATTATATTGTTGTTCTGTGGCGACCCCTTAGGTCCACTTTTTAATAATTTCCACAGAAAACGTAAAATCTTATTATATTATTGTTTGAGTCATATTATAGACATTTTTTTTTTGGTAGAGTGTAGAAAAACTTGACTTTAGATATAATAAATATTTCATTCAAATGAGATAAAATCATAGTAAAAAGCTTACATTCTCAAAAATACTGTTACATTGTACAAGTATAGTAAAGCTCTCCTGAACATTCATAAATAAAAGTTCATTAATAAAAAAAATAATCAATATACCGGTAATTTTTAAATTGATTTAATGGGAATTTTAGGTGCTATTTGACAAGTTATGAGATACCGGTAGTTAAAAAGAGAATTAGCAGTACTCTTCTTCTTGGTCTGATCAGCTGCCAGTGGAGAATAGGCCATTAACTATTTCTTTCTATTTCTTCCATTCTCTAGATATCTTCTCCAGCCCTTGACAATTTTTATAACCCGGTATATTTTTGTTGACATCCCTTTACCAAGTTTAGGGAAATCATTCCTGATTTATGCATTAAAATGAACAGAACACTCAATTTGTAGTTCACTGCATTAGATTTTAAAAATTAAATTGAGTACAATTATGTATACTTTTATGTACTGGTACTCTAAACTATAAAAGATAATATTTTTGGGAGTGGTTATCTCCTTTTAAAATAATTTCAAGATTAAAAACACCTGATTTAAAACATACTAATACAAGTCCAATCACAAATACAAGTTCAATCACAGATTTCACAAGAACTCAGAAACAAAATTGCATAAATTTTATTAAAAAATTAAGCAGTGCTGAATGAAGTTATCAATAAGCACTACCATTAGTTGCAGTATTTGTATATTTGAAAATAGGATGTCACAATCATCTTTGACATTGTCTCTCAAGTTAGGGGATTGTAAATGTGTCTAATAATTTCTGAAAAAAAAAAGATACATTTTATTTATTAGTCATAAAAATATATAAAATACATACATTATAAAGTTATGATCACACTCATTTTAAAGTATAAACATTTATTTTTCCCAGTTATTATATGTAACGTTTATAAAACAAATCACTAGAGACACATCACTAGACAAAAGACTTGCAAACTAATCACTAGCAAAACTTAACTAGACAAAGGACTAACAAACAAATCACTAGCGACACATAACTAGACAAGTGGCTAACAAACAAATCACTAGTGACACATGACTAGACAAATTGATCGTGGCCCCTCAAGATATAGAAGAAGAAGAAGAAATGACTATTAATCAAATAATTAGTGACACATCACTGTAAAAGTTACTAACAAACAAATACTAGACAAGTGGTTAAGACTGGAAAGCTTAACAATAAATTCATATTTATTACAACTCTAATAAAGAATGTTCTAAGAACTATAACAATAGTTCTTAGTGAATGGACAAGAGGTGGCTTTGACTGAATGAATGATTTAACAAAGCCGCATCAGTCGTAAATTTGAATTTTTTGTTGAATATGATAAGAATCATGAAGATTTTCACCTATAGCAAGTAATTAGGTGTGGCGAATTTAAAAAATAAAAGTAGAGTGGGGGAGGGATGTCCCATTAAAGCCATTAAATACTTATAAAAATATTCTATCTTCAAAAAGTTTGTTATTTATGACTATTTAAAACAATTTTCAAAGAGCAAATAAAAAAAGTCTCACTAAATCATGAAATTTTTTTACACCAAAAACAGTTTGCAGCAATTAAAAGTTTATTTTCACAATGTGCTTTTGATTCACCAAGATGATCCATAAGGGAAAAAGAAATCTAAGTGTTGGGGGATAAAGACACATTTGTGTCTATTGCCTCAAGCCTTCAAATCCCTAGTGCATAATTTCCTCATCACCACCAGTAACAGAAACATTGCAAATCCCATCTACATGCATAGGAGCCAAAATGATCAATAAATTGATCGTGGGCCCTTAAGATATAGAAGAAGAAGAAGAAGAACCAAGTGGAGCATGACATATTAAGTAGAACTCTAGAATTATCAATTTTATCATTATCGGATTGTTTAAATGAAACATGATAAATTTGAACTTTCTATGAGGGCTCTATTGAATGAAAGCCTGCAAGGCAAGGTTGAGAATCCAATATGTTCCAAAATCAAAAGCTAGTAATTGTTATTAATGCTAACAATTATAAAGTAACTGACGTTGCAAGTAAGGTATGAACTAACTTGAAATATTAAAAATAATTTAACATTCATAGGGTATAAATATCTGTTACCATAAATGTTGTATCAGTTTATAAATGTAAAAAATAAAAGCTATTTTTAATATTTTCTTGATAAATTATTTACACAAAAATAAAATAATGCTTTAAAATCAAATTTACAACAAAAATTTAAAAAATTGAAGTTATAATAATAATGTACAGGATATCCCAGAAGAATTCTCTTTCTAAGGATTAAAGTCATATTCTCCTGTTAAAATGTATACTAAAAAGTATTTTAAATAATTAAAAATTAAAAATTATTTCTGGAAAAGTAACACATGCACAAATAAAATTAAATTTAGCATTAAAGAATTAAATGTTTATTTACTGAAAACTGGTAAAATAAATGTTTGAAATAGATATTTTTCCCCCTCGATTTTGCAAAATTACGGTCAAAGGGAAGCAACCATTAAAATAAACAGATTTTTAAAGTCAACAGCGATAACTTCCCATTAATTATAATTTTATTTTTACGATTCAAGAAAGTTAACTCTTGTTTCCTTGGTGAAAGATCATATTAACTTGGTTACTGTTCCTAATTCTTTATGAAAGTGTGGGAACTAACTGCTGCCACCTTCATGGACAAAATAATTTTTGGAGTCGCCTCTAATTGAGTACTCTTTTATGCCAAAAGTTTATTTAAAAAATAAACATAATTTTATTAGCTTTCCTTAGGATAAAGAATTGTCTTGTGGTTTGAATTACTTTTCCTAAATTATAATTATAGATAAAGATAACTTTGTCAGTAATTTTCAAGATACAAAAAAAAAATCCTTGAAGAATAATCCCAGGCCATGTGGATTTCGTCCTCCGAAGCCCACTCCATCGTCACATTGTGACGGACGGATGCCAGCATATATGTGTGAGGAGGGGGGTACTGTCTGAAGTCAAATAATATATTAGGCTTATACTACTATAGTATAGGTATTATATATATTATATAGGCATAGGTGTAAGTTAATTAGGATTAATTAAATTAAAATCAAGCTATCTAATTTAGTTTTCTACCAAATTTTATGTAAAAATATTTCTATTCCCTAGTCCTTTCCACAGCAACTGGGTGTTTTTAACTGGGTGTAAAACACCAGGAGACAGACTGTGACTGCTTATATCTTGAGTCTCCTTTTAATAACCTTTCTCATACTCGCCGTAATCCAAAAGTAAGTTGGAAATGAACGCCTCGGCCTTGGTGGATGCAATTGTATAAAGTTAATAAGTTTAAAGCATAAAGCATGCGAAAGTGACTTTTTTTGGGGGGGCGGGGTGGGGGTTAATCTTTCTTTTCTTCAGTCCCAAGCTTAATTTAATAGAAGGAAAAAAACATCCAAACTGGCTTATGAACATTTTTGTTTGATTGTTCTTTGTTGATTATTTGAGTCAGTCTGTGTAGTCCATAAAATTAATTTTAAAATTTTGAAAATAAATAAATATTCTGAATCCATTTGGGTACCAGTACTAACAATAATAACATTAACTTGTATTCAACGTAACAAACCATTTCAAAGCAGAACAGTCACATGTTCACATGGAAAATAGGGGCTTTGCATCTCAGCTTTGAATTGTCTTTGAAAATATAAATATGTCTTAATAAGCTTGCCGAGTTGAAGTGGTTTGTGCAGCCTTTTGAAGTGTTTGTAAAGATTTCGAAACACTGGTGATGTTCTTCCTCATAATATCTTGATGCATCAGGATGGATCGCCTCTACTTGCGGAAATGTGCAATGTCAATATTGGCTGTCTGTAATTGGCTGCAGTGGATGCCAAGTCAACAATGTTGAAAAACTCAACCAAATGCCATCTTTTACTTTCAGTTTTTTGTATTCACAGAGAACACCTTAGCCATTTGGTCCATGGCATATATGCCTCCTTTGATTTTGTTTTTATCTCTGGATTCTTGCATTCAGTTTCACTTTCCATATTTGGATATTTGTGTATTGTGTTCAGGAGCAAATTAATTTTCTGCTTTGAGCTCTGTTTTTTTTACAAGCTTGTTTCCTGTCTGAACAAAAACACTGATTTTTTGAGGAGCAGACATTATTATTGGGTAGGAACATCTTGCTCCGTTTCACTGTTCCAACTATAGGGTGAGTCTGTTCTCTGCCATTGGTTTTGCAAGTTGTAGGGGAATGAAATTATAGGCTATTCTGAAATTGTGGCTACTTCCAATGAAGTTCCTTGTGAGAGAAATCACAATCTCTGGGGATATTCCAATATTTCTCTTTTCTGGCAGGGCATTTACATTTTATTTGAAGAGATATGGGCAGCTCTTCAGAGGATAGTTCGAAGACGATTCACAGGGTAAGAAGATTTTTATTCCATATTTTTCGGGTTTGCTTGGCATATATTGAATAAATCTGCACTGACCTCTGAAACCAACCAGTTGTCCACCTACTGTGATGTTCTCTGCAGGAACATAATACGTCGCTAAATTACTCAGGAATGCTTCTCATACATTTCTTAATCAAAGATGTCACGGGCCAGACAGGATTGATTAACCATCCTTGTCAAAGCAAATATGAATCAGAAGTTTGCTGAATCTCTTCATTGAAAATGCTGCCCTAAAAAGAGGATTTCCATCAACATGGCTAAATAAAAATTCCACTGAAATGCTGTTCAGATAAAGAGCGCCTGTACTGTGTGTAGTAGGCTTTTATTTAGATCTCATCATTTATTTGCCATTTGTCTCCTTTCATTTTCTCACCTTCCCTGTTGGTGCAGTCAACTATTGCTTGTGTTATTTATCATTAATGTACAGAAAAATTGCTTCAGTTGGAGATTATATGTGATCTATGAAGGGACTTCGGTTTCAAGTCAATCATGCCACATATTAAAAAAGAAAAATAACATAAAGAGAGCCTTTTACTGGGATATAAGACTATGGGGGTAACCCATCCAGTTGCCAGGAATTACCAGAAACACTTTTTCCCATTATTATAAGTGTACGGGTGCGCTATACCCAGTCACTAGGGACAGGGTATACTATATGTTATTTGGGAAAGTGTTAAATGATATTTATCTTAGCTTACAAATGCAATTTTTGTTTAGTTTGATTTGCGTTAGAAAATTTTGAGGAGAAATAATACCAATTACCAAACCACTGGTAATAGTAATTATTAAATTATCACACGTAACCTACAAGACAAAAATTAGTAGACTCAAAATATGGAGGAAGAAGACTGTAGTACTAACAACTAATTAAATTTTTTTAAGCAGTTATTTACTGATGATGTAGTCTATTCTCACTTATTAACATTAAGTTCATTGTAGTTATTAGGAAATAACATTAAATTTAAATGATCAATTACTTGATACATTGCCACTCAAAAAAGCTGGTCTGCATATGACTGGGTTGAATAGATTCTTGACTTAATACTAAAGTGATTACAACAATTAATGTTGAAAAATAGTAGGCCTAGAGATCAGAATCTTAATTTGATGAGAATATTTAATTAAATTTGTTGTGCAGTACTTCACTTTACAAATTTCAAGGGCAGTTGAAAGGATTTTCTTTTGACAGTCTTACTAACATATAAAATTTGTAACACTAATGTCACCGAAGAATTAAAAATTTATAGACAATTGTAAATAATAATACATAAATCATTAAAATATATCATGAATTGTTAAAGTTTTTAAATCATGCGTCATAAATATTCAGGCCATACGAAAATAGGGGAATAAGTTAAGTGGGAAATATTGTTTTAGGTACATTGAGAGGAACAGTAGTCATGCTAAATATTGATTTGGGTACATTGAGGTACAGTAGTCATGCTAAATATTGATTTGGGTACATTGAGGTACAGTAGTCATGCTAAATATTGTTTTAGGTACATTGAGAGGTACAGTAGTCATGCTACATATTGATTTGGGTACATTAAGGTACAGTAGTCATGCTAAATATTGTTTTGGGTACATTGAGAGGTACAGTAATCATGAGAAATATTCTTTTGGGTACCGGTACTGTACATTGAGAGCTCCGGTAGTGATGAGAAATATTTTTTTGGGTACATGGAGAGGTACAGTAATCATGGGAAAATGCTGAATTTATTTGTGGTAGAAACATTGACCATTTTTGTGATGGAGAAATGATTTCATAGGACTAGCTTTATACATTGCCATCTCAAATGTATCTGACTTGATTTACATAAGATAAACAAAACTTTGGACTTAGTATATAATTATAATTCATAAAAATATATGGAAATATAGGTCAAAATGCTTTCTTCATTAACATCAGAACGTAAATATTTAATCTAAGGAAATGAGCTAAACAAGTACCGGTATGTGAAAATCTGAAAAAAGGGATGCAACAAAAAACTAAACGTGTCGACAAGAATACTCCTTCAGTAACAAACTACAATAAAAAAAATAAAAATAAACATTTAGCTTCAATGTAGTTTCCTAGAGTACAGCAAGCGGACTGAAAAATAAATCCTTTATCATTAAGTTTTTAAGTTTTTTGTTTTGTTTAGTAAGCCATGGAATCTATAAAACAAAGCTTCACAATTTGGTTGCCCAATAGATTATTGAGGCCATGGGCTTACATCTATTTAGCCTATTATCTGACCCTTTCAAAAATACAGAATACACTATATAAATCTAGACAAGCAAGTTTATCATTTCTCCATTTACAGATTGTTTCTGTCAACACATTGGATGATTTCCTTGTTTCTTTCAACACATTGGATGATTTCCTTGTTTCTATCAACACATTGGAATATTTCCTCCAAGATGTGATCTGATGGAAAACAATTTCTCTTGATTTCATGGTTCATTGACCCAGGTACTGAATATCTATTAATTAAATGTATTTCCAGTTTTTAGTTAGTTTTATTTTACTTGAGACTTAGTCAGTTTTTAATTTCTCCCAAATGATACTAAGTTTGAAAGAGTGAGAAATTAAGATAGTGACAAAAATATGTCATCATAATAATATATTGGAAACTTTAATATATAGTGAAATATTTTTGATAGTATTCTCAATTTTAATTTGGTCATCAGAAATGAGATGAACCCATGATTGGGTACAACTGAGATACTACATCCATAATTGGATGCAACTGAGGTACTACAACCATGATTGGTTGCCATACAACTGAGATACTACATCCATGATTGGGTACTGTACCACTGAGATAATACATCCATTTTGGGTACAACTGAGATACATCCATGATTGGAAACAATTGAAATACTTCCATGATTTGGTACAACAGAGATACATACATGAATGGGTACCACAAAGACTTTCTTTTATCTATAACACTAACAGAGACATTCCTGTCTTTATTTTTTATTAAGTTAATACTCCTTGACTTCAAAAATTTTATTATTTGACCACAGATGTTTCTTTCCTGAACATTGGACCACCAGTGGTGCCAACAACATGAACATTGGACCACAGTAGTGCGAACAACATGAACATTTGACCACCATTATTTTTATTGTTGATAGTTATTGTATGGATGATTTTATTTACAACTGAATAAAGTGCCAACCCATTCATGCTGTTAAATAAATGTGTGTATGAACATGTGAACCAGTATCTAAATTTTTTAATGGATGCTTCTATTGATAATTATATTTGTTTTCTTAAATGTTATAATTTGAATCTCACTTTTCATGTATTTGATTTTGTAGACATAAGACTTTGTAGATCTAC
>CAXITT010000503.1:306274-323195 GCA_964033795.1 Lymnaea stagnalis | reverse complement strand
ATTCGGTAGTGTGAACGTACTTTAAGACTTTGAACATATACCATTGTAAATATGTTGTCTAGAATCAGTTAAGTATGTGTGATATTGTATATATTGCTGGTCATCAAATGATAAGACTCGAATTGTGCACAAAAAGAGTTTAATTATTTGGAAACCAGCAATGCAATAATAACAGGGGCAGTGCGGTATTAGGATGTCAAAGTCCCCCATGTGAGAAACATACAAATGTATTTCTGAACACCATCCAAATGTATTTCTGAACACCATCCATGTGAATTCATTGTAAATTTTTTTTTGTCGACATCTTGAGATGATGGTGGTTTTTAACAAATGTTAATCAAATAATAGATTGATTTTGTATGTTACAGGAAAAATATAAAATCCAGACATTCTATAGAATGTCCGTCCGGCTATTGTCTTAAGGCTTTAGTGCCTGGACTTTTTATAAGCAAATAAACATTTAAATTGAAGTACCACACAAAAATTCTTATAGAATGCCTGGATTTCATACTTTGCCTGTAACATGTGTAATTGGAGGGCTTGGTGGAATAAGGTGCCTACATTTTTTTAGGTAGCTTGGATTTCACCAAGTCCTTAAGTTACCTAACAAGTCACAATCATTTAATAACATGTGTTTCTTTTGTAAAGATAACTCACTGTATATCACCAGGAGTATTCATGTTTTCATCTCTTTGGAGATAGTCTCGCGGGGAGAATTTTTGTTTTTCTCCCCCTAAAATAAAGAGCATACTTGTTTTCATTTTCTTTTTAAAAGTTAAATAAATTTTTAATCACTTCAAATGTTTTTGTTTCAACTTTTTATTTCTTTTATATACATAGTTTCTTTTTCTCTCATACTCTTTACATACATTTATTTATATAACAAATACCATTTTTAATATTTTCTCTCATACTCTTTGCCTTGAATTAAGTTAAGCACCATCTATTTATTAAAGGCATGTGAGATCTTGACTTTTCTTCATACTCTTTGCCTTGCATAGTTCTGCACCAACTGAAGAAAAGTCTTCCCTCATAGTAGCCTTCAATTCTTGAACACCATCTGAAAATAAAAGAAATATTTATCAACTAAGATGCTATAAGTACTACCAGTAAAAACATTAATATGTTCTGTACCCAATGGCTAGAAATCAAATGTATAGAAACAGCTCAGATCTCAATTAAATAAGACTACATACAATTTATTATTTTAAAAACTGATTCATTATAAATATTATGTCACTTCTTTTAATTGTTTTGTGAACGCTACTGGTTCTATAATTCACTTCTCGCCATTGGTTTTAACAAATTATAGAAAATGGCAAAATAAATATTTTAATGATAATACTAAGCCCATCTCTAAACATAACACTTTGGAATTTAATCTTCCATGCAAATTTGTGGCTAATCTCTCCTTAACTATGCACATCTTTCCCATAAATCATTCATTGCTACGATACTTAAAATTTGAAGAGAATTGGTAAATAATTTAACAAAACAAGCAGCTAAGCTGATCATGTAACGCTAAAGAAATGATATGAATCAATTTAAATCTATATGTTCAAGTTTATTTATCGGTACATCCCTTGTTTTTGTTAAGTTGTTAATATGGCGAAATTAACATTTATTTTAATAAATATTTCGATTGAGCTCAAGTTACAGAATTTAGAATAATTGAATGATAACTTCATTTCAATTGGGAAATCACCCAATGACAGTTTGTGGGTTCATCTGAATATCAGTTCAACTTCACTTCCTTGGTCACCGGGTTGTAATATGCTGAACCAATACTCATTTCTAGTACTAATCTCAAAGTCTGTTACATATCTACAATCATAGGATTATAAATGAACCCTTTGCATCAAAATATATGGTAATTCAATCAACTACAAGCTATAGATGCTAACTTTATCAGCCATGCAGAGCTTTTTAACTCTCGTAAAATAACCAATGATAGAATATAAATACATTTGGATTACTTCATGAGTGGTGGTAATATCAGGTCAAATTTGGCATTCCTGTTGTATGTGGTTAGTACTCTCCATCCACATTCATCCTTTATTGCAACATATATTTTCCTCTCCCTTGCGTTTAATAGGTTTACTGACAGTTTTGTTACGGTCCAAGTTTCATCTGTGTATGTTACAACTGGTCTCATTACAGTTTTTACTTTTGAGAATTTTCTAACTACCCTATGGCCTGTTTCTACTCTTAAGTCATCTGTGAGCTTACATTCGTAGAACACCCTGCAAGTCATTTCTTCATAAGAACTCTGAATGATCCCGACTAATTTTCTGGTAATCCATAGTGCAGAAGAAGTTTCCACACGGTTTGCCGGTCCAGGTTATTAAAGGCCTTTTCATAGTCTATAAAATTTGTATATAGGTGAGAGTTCCATTTGATGGGCTGTTCTACAATGGTTCTTAATGTTGCCTGTTGATCCCGTAGCTTCATGTCCACCTGGTCTCTCATTCTATTAAAAATAATTGCACATTTGCTGAGGTCCCCTTTCTTTGGGATTCAGCTCTCATCATTTCTGCTGTGCTGTGATCCGGTGCCACTGCTTGATGGTCAGAGCTATTTCTTCCTTATTTGCTGGGTGGGGGCCTGTTTAATAGGTCATTAAAGTATTCCACCCATCTTTTTTGTTGTTCTTTCCTTTCTGTTATTGATCTGCCTTCTTTATCTTCCTGACAGCTGTCTTGTAATGTCATAGAGCTCTTTCAAGTTGCCCTTCTCGGATGCGTCTTCTGCTGTTGTTGCCATCTATGAAGGCATTTTTAGCTTTTTTGATGCTGTTTTTTTTAAATAGTTTGATTCACTTTCTTAGCCCTAGTGCGTCTGCTATTAACTCCATTTGTTATTTCTTTTCTCTCTCTTATTTTTTGGGGTGCGTTTCGTGAGAGCCAGTCTTTGTGTTTCTGCTTCACTGATCCTAAAACCTCTTGGCAAGCGGATGTTACAGCTATCTTTATATTTTGCCATTTGTGTTCTACCTGGCCATCTTCTGTTTGGTCTTCCAGTGCTTGGAACTTATTTCTTAATATGGCACTGAATTCTTCTCGTTTCTGCTCATTTGTCAATAGTACTATGTTGAATTTTGTTCCTTTAGCAGCTGGCTATTCCCAGTTTTTCTTCAGTTTTAACTTGGGACCTTCTAAATTTGTTTACGTTTTGTTGTCCGGGGATACCCATGTTATTTTGTGGATGTTTTTACGTTGGAATTCACTGCCTCCAATAACAAGGTCATTTGTTGCGCAGAAGTCTGCTAGCCTTTCTCTATTTTCATTCCTCTCTCCTACACCATGGCGTCCCATGATTTCCTCACACCCTCTGTTGTTTTTCCGATCTTGGCATTTAGGTCTCCCATTAAAATGTTCAGGTCTCTACTTGGGAATTTTTCTATTATTGCTTGTAGTCTATTGTAGAATGTTTCTTTCTCTTCTTCTTTGCTATGGTTGGTGGGTGCGTAACATTGTATTATGTTCATCTTTATTTTATTAGTCTTGGTCCATGTGCTTCCCATCCAATCAATGCATCTTGTGCCCTCCTTGCGCATGCAGAGCATTTTCCTCCTCATGCCCCGAGTACATTAGCATTTCTCCAGAGGCCAAATTTATCTAAGCTTGTATCCACCTTGTTTCACAGATGCCAAGCAGTGTATGTTTGTATACACGGTTCTGACGTTTCACGTTCTTATGTTTGTTTCCTTAGAAAGGAGGTCTTCGGCTTTGAGGTTTCCAGTACAGCCTGGGTTTGGCCACAAGGCTTCATAACTCTTCCCTCAAATGAGCCAGCTCTTCTCAGGACTGAAATTTGTTATTTTTTACAGGTGAGGTAGCTGGCCTCACGCCAACCCTCCTTTGGCACCCGGGATTGGGATCGGCCTTGACAGAGTTAGTTTAGGATATGCCAACTCCTGAGTATATATAGATATTTTTTTCTTTTGATATGTCCACATAGAGTTGATGTACTGGGATATTATATTTGTAACATTTCTCTAATAGGCATCTGTGTTATTAGTGCTGTTTGCCATTTTTTAGTTTCTGCTGTGATGAGATCTTCTCCAGGGGCTTTGTGGTTTCTTCTAGAGTTAGCTAGTTTATGAAAGGGTCTGGTCCTCCATTTGGTGGTTGAAAATCTTCATCTTGTCTATTGTATGCATTTATTATGTCCTCAAAATATTCAGCCCACCTCTCCATTACTTTACTCTCACACATTTACAGTCTGGCTTGGTATCCATTCTTTTCATCTTTATGTACATTGTGCTCTGATGTTTCCCTCCCTTCATAAGTCTTCTATTTCATTAGATTTTTGCCATTCCTTCTTTTTCTTCCTACACATTTTTGTGGCTTTCCTTCTGGCTTCCTTGTATGTTTGTCTTGTGTTTCTCTTCGTTTGTATCGTGGTCGTTCATGCTTTGTTCCTTTCTTCGACAGTTTGTCTGCATTCATTATCAAATCAGCCTACTCTATTGTTACATTGCTGAAAATCTACAACTACTTTTTCTAATATTTTCACAGCATTTTTTAAATCCAATTCCACTGTTCCTTTATGCTGTTTCCCGTTTATTTCCTCCTGTGATGCTTCTACTTGTACTTCTAAATCATTTTTGGAAATTTTTTGGGTAATCGTATCACTTTTCTCTTTGATTTTGGTCATTGTAAATTATGCTTATTCTCAACCTACAAGTAAATACTCAGAGTCTGCATCTGCTCCTTGATAGCTTCTTACATCTAGTACGTCTGATCCATACCTCTGATTGATTAAAACATAGGTAATTCCATCAGGTGAGTTCCTAGTACTTTTATGTCTGTATATTTTTGAGTGGAAACTTAGTGCTGCTAACTGACATCTCTTTTATTGAAGCAAAGTCTATGAGTCGGATCCCATTGTCATTGGATTCTTTATGCAGACTTTACCTTGCCTATAGTTGGCATTGAAGTTGCCAATCACTATTTTAATATCATGTTATGGATCCTCTTTGTAGATCTTTTCCAGTGTCTCATAAAAGGATTCCTTTTCCCAACTTTCCATATCTTCGGTGGAGCTTGACGTTAATAAATGTTAGATTAAGCATTTTCCCTCGGAAAGACCACAATATTTCATTCTCAGATCTACTGCAGTTGGGAATCCAAGCATGGAAATATAAAAGCATCAGTTATGACTGGAATGAAGTTTAGGGATTGCCAGAGTTACAGGAATGGATGGGACAAGACCATAAAAATATGACTGTTACATCATTAGATAATAATACTAGCAGGCTACGGTGACCATGGTGACTGTCATGAAATTTTTCAGATATTATAATTAAAAGGTTATCCTCTAAATCAGCGGTTCTCAAACTGTGCGTCCCGACCCCCTTGCGCGACCTTTTCATGGGGGTCACCTAAGAACATTGGAAAACACACATTTTCAATGCCGATGGTCTTAGAAACTGATTAATTTGGTCCGGCTAAAAAACCAGATATGTCAGAAATTTTCATTATGATTGTAGACGAATTTGTTATGAAACTGAGTGCAATTTCCGTATCTAACGACAATGTCCGAAGAAAAACAGATGACGTGTCTGTTGATATTCTTGATCAGGTAATCCAGGAAATTAAATCTGCTCCACTTCCAATATTTAGTATCAAGCTTGATGAATCTACAAACGTTGCAAACCGTTCGCAGTTACTAGTTTATGTGAAGTGACTTTAATGATGGCGACTTTAAGAAGAGTTTCTTTTCTGCACATGATGTATTTGACAGAGTTGGTTTATTTCTGAAAGATCATATATCTCTTGGAAAAGGTTTGGGTTGTTTGCAAAGATGGTGCTCCAGCTATGCTAGGATGTCGATATGGATTCAACGTCCAAAACTGAATGAGTCACAAAAAGTCATCGTAACTTACTGATTGATTAATCGGCAAATATTAGTAATGAAAAGTGTCATAACTTCTGTCAATTTTGTAAAGGCGAGCACTTCAAACATTTGACTGTGCAACGAGTTGATGCGTCGAGCAAATACTCTGCCATTTCACACCGAAATGAGATGGTTGTTGAATGGAACATTTTTAAAATGTGTTTTTGAGCTTCGTGATGAACTCAAAACTTTTTTAAATCAGAAAGCAAGACCGCAGTTCGAAGCTCTTTTTAGTGAAAAAAGTGAACTGCAGAAAATAGCTTACTTGGTTGACATCTACGCCATCTTAAATGAGATAAATTTATCACTGCAAGGACCTAATGCAACATCCCTCAATTTCCCGAAAAAGATGCGATCATTTAAATTTTAATTTCAGCTTTGGCCAAAAAAATTGGATGAAAATAAAATGTATACGTTGCCAATATTATCTTGTTTCATGACATTAAACCAGACGAAGGGATTACAATGATAAATTCTGTGAAGGAACACTTGCACATGCTTACAGATGAAATGTCATCGTACTTTCCAAATCTACCTCAAACCCCATTTGCACTTGCCAGAAGTCCATTCACAGTCAAAGTTGAAGATTTTCCAGAGTCAACACGAGGAGTTCATTGAACTTATTGACAGCGATACAGCGAGAGATGATTTCTCTACAATGCCAGTTACAAAATTCTGGATCTAGTGTTTGCAGTCATACCCTTTTCTGTCTGAGAGTTGCGCTTTCCTCTTCCTTTCCAACAACATATCTTCGAGAAACAGGGTTTTCCAGCTTGTTGGTAATCAAGCCTAAAAATAGAAGTAAGACTCGTTGTGGAAGATCATCTTCGTTGTGCTCTTGCAAAGACTGTTCTGAGCATTTCTGATCAGGTAAGAAAGAAACAATCTAAACCTTGGCACTGATGTTGGCTTTTAGCATACTGTCGCAAAATGTAGCAAAGTAGTTTACTGTTGTTAAATTAAGACTGTTACCCATGCTAAACCATGCTTTAAGACAAAATTTAATTTCTTTGTAATCAGAAATTAATATTTCACAATATATTGTTTTTTGTGATTAATGTTTAAATTATGTTCAATTTGTAACAATGAAAATGAATTCTCCATATCAGACATTTACATTACGATTCATAACAGTTATGAAGTAACAATGAAAATAATTTTATGGTTGGGGGTCGCCACAACATAAGGAACTTTATAAAGGGATCGCGGCATTAGAAAGGTTGAGAACCACTGCTCTAAATAATTATATTTTTTTTATAATGACTATGAAATTTGATTCATCTTTTAATTTGATAAATACAGGTAACAATCACTATTGCTCGTTTCATTATATTTAATAAAATCTTAAGAAATAACTATTGCTCATTTTAAAATTTACTATTTTTGTTTAAGCCCAAGTTTTCACTAAAGTAGTATAGTCGACCGATTGTTATGCTGGTAAAGGTATTTTTTTCCAAATATTTTGCTGCATTAATGTTGAACATTTCCTATACATTTACTATTTGCTATACCCAGGTGGGCCAACTTATCACGCTCATTTATTTCATAGTAAAATTTCACATACCTCATTGTCCAAAGTTGTCGTTTAATGGATTGATTTCTAAGAGATGGAATATCATTAGAACATGTCTTGTTGAGGTGTGGTTTCTCTCGACTATTCATCTTGTGATTCCTCTTGAACTTTCATTCCTGTTGAAGAATGATTACAGCTCATGATAAAGGAATGCTTGATAAATTTAGCATGTGTGTTAGTATCAGAGGGGTAGCGAGGGGGTGGGAATGGGGGTACAGATGTCCCCAGGCATAAAAAGCATACTGCTTACTAATGAATGTTTAAACAAGAGAGATATAAGGAGGTTTCAAAAGCAAATAGACTTTTTCAAACTCCTAATTTACTGCAAATTGGGTTGCATATATTTGTTAGTACGCAATGTGCAGGACAATGAACCAAAGAAATGTTCTGTTTTTATAAAATTGGTATAACTTCATTGAAGAGTTTTATCAACTAAGAGGATTTATTAAGAATACAGTACTTATTTAAATCCTTATTTGATGAAATATGACTAAGGACAGATTCATGGCCATACTGAGTTTCCAAAAAGTTTCTGATACTGAAAATAAAGGAGACAAGCTGTGCAAAATTAGGAGACTCTTAAGTTCCTTAATGCAAAATGAAAAGAACTGTATCAGCATCATGAAAATGTAGCAATTAATGAACACTTTTGGAAACATAGGACATTATGACATTTAGGCTGCGTTCTCTCTCCTGCACTGTATACAATATACACCAATGTTATTCAAAGCTGACGTGACACCGTTCCAATCTTAAAACTTGCTGATGATGCCACCAACATTGGCTTACTATCTGAAAGAGAAGACTTATACCGCAACTTAGTAACAAGCTTTATCAATGGGTGCGATGAAAATTTTCTCCCGCTGAATGTCTCAAAAACAAAGGAAAGGTTGTTGATTTCAAGAGGGAGGAACACCAGATTACAGATCTCGATATAAAAAATCAAAGTGGAGAGAAAGTAGATGCATATAAGTACTTAGGCGTCACGATTAATAATAAGCTAACATGGCAGGAGCACGGCCAAATGCTGTATTAGAAATTTCAGAAAGACTCACCTTCTTCAAAAAACTGTACAATTTTGGAGTAAACTTATTCTACAATTCAACAATTGGAAGCCTGCTCAATTTCAGTCTTACCTGCTGGTGTGGGAATTCAACGTCTGATATTAAACACCTCATAAACCAATTTATCAAGAAAGCTAGGAACATAACACAAACTAAACATCTTTCACTGGAAGAACTATTTGAAGAAAGATATTATAAAATTAAACACATTTTGGATGATACAACCCACCCTCTTCATCACAGATACTTAGGATTGGCCCGTTCGGTACGAATTCTTTCCATCACGGCAAGGACTGAAAAATACAAAAATTCTTTTGTTCCCTAATCTGTACAAATTTACCAGCGTGCTCCCCCTTAAGTCACAAATCTTAATAAGTGATAATTACATGCATGTGTTTGAAAATTATTTTATTTTAAATTATAATTGTGACTTTTTGTGTCATTATTTCCTTGATTGATACGTTGTCCACAAAGTGAGTCTATTCTTTTGAAAAAGGAATATTTGTTGTAGTATTAGTAGTAGTGAGTATATGGTAATAAAATATAAAATATAAATTTAACTAATATAATTGGAAACAATTTTTTTTCCTTCTTTGTAAAGCTGTGATGCTGTTTTTTGTCGACTCAAAAATGTTTTGTTTTGGCTAAAAATAATAATAAATAAATTTTGGAAAGTATATTTTGAACAAACACCTAATATCAATTAAAGAGCATCACCTAATATCAATATAAGAGCATGCAATTACCTTTAGCTACAAAATTACACCTATGAGACACTTTGATAGCAGTAACTACAGTAAATTAAGATTTAGAAGATGCTCAAACTGAATGATTATTCCTGAGGAGCCGTGTTGAATGACATACTTTATAATTTTTTGCTTTTTATTCACTTGCATTGGAACAAATGATTTACACTAATTTTACAAGTTAGAAGAGAAAGGTGATTTTATGATGAATTATAATATTGTTACATAATTAATCTATTCTACAACATCTCTTTGGTGAATGGAATTGTTTTCCAATGTGGGGCGTACAACCCACCTTATGTACACACCCCACATTATGCATACACATCACAAGGTGACACCCAACTTGGTGCAGTTTGAAGATTAGAGAGAGCGAGACAAGTAAAAAAATATTAAAAATGGTAGCAATCAGGTTGGGTAAAAGGAACTGAGGAAACCTGAAAAAAGATGCATTTTTACCCTGCATCCCCTTTTTCAGAAAATGTAAAAAATATAGTCAGTGTTTACTAAGGCTGGCTTAAACACCCCCCCCCCCCCATATTAAACAAGATTTTTGGAAATACATGGAGTACTGTGAAAAAGTTTTAAAAGAAATTTAAGCTATACCGTGTTATATGTTTTACAAAGGCAAATGTATATGATGGACAGTGACCACCAGCACAAACTGTAAACAACTTCTTCTAATCACTACAGTCTAAACTTTAACATGTTTTTAGGTTTTCATTCTAAAATATAGCCTTTACTATAAAAAGGGAAGATACATTTTTTAATTATCTTCCAATTAAGACATGGATTTGTTTATTCATGCATGTTGTTCGTCTGTCGAAGTCGACTAGGACCATCGCGTCATCCGGTTAGAGGGAGGAACTTATAAAACTAATGCATGCAAAATTCATGCATACAGCACAACTAACAGCATTTATTAGGAATCCTATCAGTGATCAGCATTATAGATAAGGAACTGATCACACAAAAGGTACTAGAAGGACACAACAATTTGAAGGAATGCAATATGGCTTTTATGGTGGAGCCAATGAGGATTACAAACTACCACAAGAACTGTACCCTTTGGGCAGCCAACCAAGTATGAAACAAAAAGCGTGATCTTTACCATGAAAAATAATAAAGCTCCAGGAACCGACCTTATCACTGTGGAACTTATAAGACTAAGTGAAAACGAACTACATAGACAAATATAGAGCTTCATATCAAGAGTTTGGCAGGAAGAAGAGAAATGCCAAATAAAATGGGGTACTGCACTCAATTCACATGAGAGGATCTAAACCGGAATGCTCAAATTACAGAGGAATCTTCCTAATTAATGTAACCTACAAAATCATCAACAAATTAATAGCAAGAAAACTGAAAAGGTTTACTGAACATATTCTAGGTGACTATCAATTTGAATTCAGACTGAATGCTCAAATTACAGAGGAATCTTCCTAATTAATGTAACCTACAAAATCATCAACAAATTAATAGCAAGAAAACTGAAAAGGTTTACTGAACATATTCTAGGTGACTATCAATTTGAATTCAGACGGAATAGACCAACCACAGATCATATTTTGACCACCAGATGTCTCCAGAAGAAATGCTAAGAATACAACATCCCCATACACCAACCATATGTGGACTACACAACAGCTTAGACAGTAAATATCTGCTAAGTGCACTATAGAAACTTGGAGTTTCTAACTATAGAAACTTGGAGTTTCTAACTATAGAAACTTGGAGTTTCTAACAAACTTACCTGGTTTATACATGATGATGGCTACCTCCAAAAAAGAATCAAAGTACAGGAAGAGTACTTGAGGAACTTTCATATTGATCAGGGCCACCGAGTCAAGGACACTCACTGGCATGTATCCTATTTAACATCCCTTTAGAAAGCGTTATGAGAAACATGCATGTGCGCACCAAATGAACTATCACAAACAACTTCCAGAGAAACATACATGTGAGCACAGGATGAACTATCAAAAACAACGTATCAGAATCTCAACCATCAGGACACCAACCAACTTTAAAAAGCCTAACCAGTGCAGTACCTGGTATATGCAGACAACATAGCTTTACCGGGGAGAAGCAGCATTGACATAATATAAGCATTCCATGAATTAGAAGAGTTACCTCTAAAGATAAATGAAGCGAATACAAAGTGTATGTTAATGTCACTTATCAGACACACAGGTGACAAAATCAAAGTAAATAAGCACACCAGAGAGAGAGTGAGTGAGCGAGAGAGACAGATGAAATAATGACAGAGATGAAAAAAAGGATAAAAGCAGGCCATTCTTATTTCGGCCTACACGAGCTACAACTAGGAAGCAGAAATCTCTCAAGGAAAACTACGATGGCCCTATACACAACTTTTATTATCATAAGACCAGTGGTAATGCAAAACAGCCAGACAAAAGAAGAGAACCTGTTCAATTCCTGGAAAATCCTCAGAAAAATATACAGTCCAGTGTTAGATAATGATGGATGGGTATATATATATCCCCTGGGGCTCTGGTTGTTAAGTTTGTAGTGGCTTGCTGGCTAAAGAGGTGCTGCCCCCTCGCGTTAGACTGGGGCCAAAACCACCATTATTGCACGAGCCTGTGCTGGCAGACAAAGAGCTTGCATAGTATCTGCCGAAAATGGAAGCACTTAAAGGGCTACCAGCTGTGGAAAATCTGCAGCTGGAAATAAAACGGCAGAAACAGGGTAGGGAGCATGATTTGAGCCTGTGCTGGCAGACAAAGAGCTTGCATAGTATCTGCCGAAAATGGAAGCACTTAAAGGGCTACCAGCTGTGGAAAATCTGCAGCTGGAAATAAAACGGCAGAAACAGGGTAGGGAGCATGATTACATGTTGCCCTTTAAGGATATGAGGCATGAGGTGGGTAGTGACAACTCATGCCAATGGTTCTATTTACATAGCAGTTAAAGTAGTTGTACCTAGACAACTGTTTCGTCCCAGCTGCTTCGTAAATTAGTTTCAAGGTAGAAACCCACGGTAGAAATCTGTATCCAACGGCGTCTGGCGTTCCCAGGGATGGGCAGGGTAAGATTTTAAGATGTAAATACACCATCCCGACTCCTGATGCTGTGACAGAAGCGCCACCAGCCTACCGGATGTCCTTGTGCTGGGGTGACCTCCACTGGTACTCGATGGAGTGAGTGCAGGCTGGGGCTGTCCTGGCAAAGGGAAATCTCCAACGTTCCGCTTCCCAGCCCGATAACTCAGGCTTGGGGAGTGAGGGTGTGTGTGCTTTGGGGAGGGCATAAAGAGCTAATGTACTAGCTCGACAGCCCGCTGATGCAACTCAGGCTTGGGGAGTGAGGGTGTGTGTGCTTTGGGGAGGGCATAAAGAGCTAATGTACTAGCTCGACAGCCCGCTGATGCAATTCCCTAATGAACATTTTCAATACCGGAACCATCCGTAGTTGCTGCAATTTAAAGGTGCAGGCTGCTTTGGGCAAGAAACCTTGAGAGGATATTAGATTGTAGAGCGGCAAAAGTGATCTACAGACAGAAGCCTAGGGGTTAACGGCTCATCCGTCGACCAAGACTGATATGGATTGAGTTGTAAAGGACTAAAATCACCTGGAAGTGTAAAGTCATGGATCAGCTTAAAAGGGAGGATGTTGTAGAGCAGACGAGCAGACCAGGCTCTTATGATGGGCTGTAGCACCTATGATAATGATGTCTGAATGGAAGGATGTGGTGAAACAGGCCAGGGCCCTACTAATGATCAGCATTAACAAATTGATCTGTTTATCTATCTCCATTTCTCCCATTTAGCGGCATACTTATTATTATAATTATTTGATTTGAATTTTTGGATGATGTTTAAGAATGATCAACACATAATTAAGTCTAGATATGGCTATAAATAAAAAATCAGCATGTACTGTAGATCCCTATTCAAAGGCCTATTTACACAAAAAATATTTCAATGGTACAAGTGGGCCTTTGAGTCAGTCACAGGAGGTTTTCACCAGGTACATTGATTCTATTATAGAAAACAATAAGATTGTGTCTGTGTGTGAGCATATGACCGATTCTGTTCAGTGTATTTACCGTATATATATGTAGAAAAGTGAAGTGAGTCGCTGTTATACATAACACAGAATGTTTAATAGTTTTAAAGTCTTTTTAATAAGCAATTATTTTTAAGGTTTCGATGAAAAGCTTTCAAATAATTTCCCAGCCAAAACTGAAAGAGTACAGTAATAAGCAGATTACACACTTTTTCAGGGTTTTCCTGGGCAAAACTAAGATTGTGGTTGGCTTATGATCCATTGGGAATAAATTTCCAAGATCCCAATAATGGCAAGTTACCTCAAGATTATTACTCAGTGTGATAAATCAAGCATCAATTTAAAATGTAAAAAAATAAAACCAAAAAATTTTTTTTTTAAAAAGGACTGGATTTACCTGAAGTAAAATGTTGACCAGTCATTGTCCTGGCATGTCATTATTCCTCCTGCACATTCATTTTAAGAGCGGCAGTGATGGGGGTCTTCAAGTGATCTCTGTGAAAACAACAACTTTAACCTGGAAGTAAAATAATACATTAATTAGTAGAAGACAGAAACTTTAATATATTAGAGCGCAAGCTTGCATTAATATGAAGACAATACCCTATGAACAATTTTAACCTGAAAGTTACCATCATAAAAAGTACCAAAAAATAATCACACACATGGTGTAAGCATTGCTTTTACACCAGCCATGTTTGCATGGGTGTTTCGACAAAAAATTCCTGATTCTCTAAGGGAAAGTTGAATAGCTTTGTTTATTTAATCTATTAAATAGTATAAGTCCAACCACTATTGGAATTAGGGAGGTGGTGTTAAATGAACAAAAGAAAACCTTCAAAATGGTCACGTCAAGCTCAGTGCAAGATTTTAACTACAACTGCATTACAGTAGTGAATTTTAAAAAATTTAAATAAGATTTTTTTTGTCACAGATCAATGGTAATATAATTCTAACCTGCAAGATGTAACTTTTGATTATTACTACTATGATTTTAACCAAAAAAATGTATGCTATAGCGACAGATGAATCTAAATTAAATATAAGAATAAGAAGCAATCCATCTAAATAGCTCTTTTGCATTTTTAATTACTTCTTTTACAGCAAAAATGCACTCTATGTCAGAAGGAAATTTAGATTTTTTAGGGATTTTTATCTAATTTTAACTAAATTAGGAATTTACCCAAGACTTTACCCTAACCTAATCAGTGAAACTAACCATTCCAATGCAGTCTTTTGATATTCTTTATATGCACTTGTGGGATTTATCTTTATATAAAGTGCATACAATAATTTTTGAATTAAAAGTTTTTTAGGCTAATTAAGATTGATCAGGTTTATGGATACATTTTAGGGTTCATGTTAGGTTTAGGGATACATTTAGTGTTCAGGTTAGTTTAGGGATACATTTAGGACATAAGTTCGTGGGTCACGATAACCAAGATGGCGGCCGCGGGCTGATCTCTCTGAATTGTTTTTATTCAAAAGAATTTTTTTTTAATGAGAAGTGTGAATAATAGTAATTTTTGCGGTGAATTAAAATTGAAGTATTCACTTTTGATACCGGGTCCGATTAGCCGCAGCCAAACTTTTCATTACAATTACAGATAAGACAGTAGCCGATTTGCCGCCAAAAAAAAAAAGCAACTTTGATCTTGAATCTTGATTGATGTCATCTTAATGATTAAAGAACTATATTTAAAATAGAATTTAAAAATACAATAAAATTATAAACATAAACGTATTCTTACTTGCTATAAGCTGTACGTCACATTGTTCTTCGTGTTTCTTGAACGCTATGCGAAAGTCTTAAAAAATATTACACATTTCTCGATTGATAATAATGACTTTAAGATGGCAAACCAACAGGAAGTATTCGTCATAACCTAAATGTTGAGATTGATACCCGGGGTTTCCCATCATGGCCGCCATCTCAGTTGACGCTCCACGTGAAGTCACGTGAAGTGTCAACCAAGATGGCGGCCAAAATGTAGTGCAAAAAACGTGTTATGAAACGACTGGGGAGGGGAGACCCCTCCCCCAGACCCCTCCCCCACTGTAAATTCCAAAATCAGAAACAAATAAATTATCTGGGGAGGGGGACCCCTCCCCAGAACCCCTCCCCAATATAAAAAAAAAGCAGCAACGGTTGGCAGCCGTAAAAAACACATAAATGGCAAAAAAACAGCCACAAATAATTATAAAACCAAGAAATAATGAAAACCCAACTTACAGTTTGATGAAATACACTTTTACACACTTTATTACAGGTTCCAAATTAAAAAAAATATGCACAAATAATAGGAGCACAACTGCCGGCACTAGGCTAACATGTTGAAAAAGATGGTAGCCAACCAATGATAATTTAAAATTATAAATAATCAACCAATTAAAATTTTAATAGGAAACACGTCATCATCACTTCCGCCAATTATAAAATGAATAAAGGGGAATAACTCATGCACAAATATTTATTAAACACGCAAATGACGTCATGGGTATTAGTCTCAACAATAGCCTAAAGCCCTCCTAATAGCCAATTGTTGCTATAAGTACCCGGGTACCTACAGCAACTCCGTACACACAATACGGGGTTTGGGGACGGGGGTTACTGGAAATGTTTTGAATTTGAGAGGGGATGCAATGCTGCAAAAAAAAAAAAAAAAGTTTAGAATCCCTGCCCTAGAAAATTTAATGTCGTGTTCTCCTTGACATGTTCAATCTTTTCTCCGCCCACTCCTTGTTACAACTAATCGCCGAGGACTTACTTTTCCTTTTTTTCCGTCCCGTATGGCTTATATTAACTTACCTACTTATGATCTATTATATTCAACTTGTCTTCTCGAATGCTAGATTATTGCTAATGTTTATTTTAATTTTTTATATTGTTTTTATTGTTGTTTTTTTGTTTTGTTTTTTTTTTTTTGCTCGCTGAGGTTTCGTTTGGTCTTATAGTAAATGCATCACTGCGATTAGGACTCTGAAAATTATCAGATGTTTTCAATCGAATTTTCTTTGGAATGATTCATGATCGGATTAAGGCGCTTGAGGCTCTGGGTACAGTCAATATATGGACACGTAGCATGTCTATACATGGTCCTTAGATTATAGTGATTGTAGTACGCCCGGGGCTGGGGCATCTTGAGCCCCCGTGGACCACATGATTGAGCACGAGGTACGATGGCAATAATAAAGAGGAAGAAATACAACATGGAACCGACGACACCCTTAAGGATATATTGCAAAAATTTAAATGAAAAGAATCCAGAATGGACAATTCTCCCCAGACCCCTGTCCGCACTATGGTTTGGCTCGGAAGCCTTCGGCGCTCTTGATTTCTTCCTCCCCCCCCCCCAACACCCTTCCGCCAAATGTGATTTACCAGCACTTTTCTATAAGCAGTTAACATAACCCTTGGGCGGGACGTAAACAAGAGTGGCGCTATTTGCAAGCTCACCTAGTGTTAAAATTATCACTGTAGCAAAAAGCATTATGTTTTTTAAAGTGGGGGGGGGGGGAAGGGAGGAAACGGGAAAACTCAAAGTCCACCCCGGGCGGCATAATGTCTCGATAAGCAACTGGGGTCCATATATTTAAAAATAGAT
>CAXITT010000503.1:285386-306253 GCA_964033795.1 Lymnaea stagnalis | reverse complement strand
GGGGGGGGGGACCAAAACTTAAAACTTGATCGGCTTGTTAAGTTATTGCTTACTGGAAGCGCCACAGTACATAGCAGTTTAAATAAAACCTGCTAATGGGGGGGGGGGGGAGATGCCCCAACCTGCCCTGCCCAAATGATGTCCCTGCTACTGACATTAACATAAAATTTTACAAAATGAATAATGATTAAAAACTAAGGGAGGCTCCACGACAGGCATTCTCACCAGTTTATCTCCTTATTTTGAGGATACCTTTATTGTTTAAATCAAGCAAAGAAAATACTATTTTTATCAACTTTTCAATTGTAAATTGGGTACCCTTTCATAATGCTTGAAATATTTAATATCTTGAAAGAATATAGATAAGTAAAGACTTAACAAATTAAAAAAAAAAAAATAATAATAATAATTTTATTGTTGTTTAACCAATCACACTTTGAACATCAAAACCACAGGAAATACACAAGCTTAATATATTTTGTTAACTAATAAAACTCACGCAAATGAGGTAAATATCAAACAACAAAGAGTGGCATACTTAACTCATTTTATTGAATAGAGTTGACAAATTATGGAATGCTTGCTTAGTCTTAGTACAATAAATGAACTAGTTCATATAATATAAAATATGACAAATATGTGATGAAATGTTTTGCTGCAAGCTGGACAAAACGATATTTCTTCAGACTGCTTCTAGAGGAAATAACCTTGGCAGTATGGAAGAATGAACAATTCATATCTAAGAGGGCTACATTAGTAGGGAATGTATGTATTTAAAATTAAAGTAATGAATTATTTCAAAACAAAGTATAGAACAAATATAGTGAAGAGTTAACATAAAAGGACGAGTAGGAATAAAGCTAAATGAACACACGTTAATTCTGAAGGGGCTAAACTTTAGTTGTACTATAATGAATGATGCAACAAAAACTCCAAACGCACTCCAGTGTTAAAACAAGGTCACGATCGATCACAATCGATACAAAGGCAGCCTGTGACAATTTGTGGGTTTTTCAATTAAAAATTTTTTTTTCTTCCATCACATATTAATATCATGTATATTGTTAATGTACGAAGTTTGTAAAATTGTGTAGAAAATTTTAACACTAAATTTATCGAGGAAAATAAACCCACGAAAATAATGGAAAACGTTAATTTTAAAAAATAAAGTTTAACATTGAAAAAATTGAATGCTTCTTATAATTTAGGAAGTCGAAGAAGGCCTACAAGGAGGCTGTTCAATGAAAGCAAACTTTGAAGGAGAAATTTTTCCGTAAGATTTAAAACAGAAATATTCATTTTTTTACAATGACGAAAACAGGAAAATGTGAACAACAAAAGTATATCTTCCTCAGATAAATACAGACTTATATTTAAAAAACACAAACATGTAACCAAACAGATTTGTTTTTCTTAAGTAATATGTAAAAGGAAAACGGTTTCACACTTGCCGTCACTTCTAAAAAGTCATGGGTGTGTCTCGGTTTTCAATGCAAAAAAAAGATTAATTTTTTTTTTAGAAGCTCTGTAAAGCTAATATCAAATATCAAACAACCTCATGGTTCAACTCACTAATCTCTGCCATCACAAATGCTGACAGATTTCACAACTTAAAAAAATTTCAGGTTAAAATCTAAAGTTTAGTGACAGCGAAAAGCTGGGAGTTATAATAACTTGCATGCACATCGGTCAGATCCTTTAATTATGGAAAAAAAGGTAAGGTAATGAAATTTCCTAGGCAACAATATTTTCAGCAGTTAAGTGATAAAGAGATACCTGTATGAATAAAAAAAAATTAAATAAAAAATTAACTAAGATTATACTTATGGTATAAATCTTAATTGCAACTTTATTCTTTTAATGAACATCCTTGAAGTACAAAAGAAGTGCTAATAATTACATTTTTTTTAAAAACTTTCATAAACGAAAACATGGTCTCATTATATTTAAAAACCAATCAATAATGGAATACAATGGAGTGTATCTAAATAATTTTATGTACAAACATCATATATATATTTACACAATGGTTCCAACAGAATTATATCTCTCTCTACCCAGTCATATAAAAAATTTCAGTCCAACTTTCTTCTCAGCATGTTCAGTTTCTAAGTTCCATACATTAGTTAATTTTAATATGTACACACACATATTTCTGGCATGGAAAGGGGTTAATTCACCACACATTTATGCCAACAAATGTTCCAAAATAATGTGTCACAATTTGATCTCAGGAATATAATGATAGAAAAAACATCTCGCTATGTAAATTTATAATGTGATTTTGCTGAGGAAAATTTTTTAATTCATTTGAGCATTGATACACAATCCTTATGTCCACAGAGTATGCCATTATTTACATTCTTAAAAGGCAGGCTCAGAAACCATTCATCATTCCAACACTTTGAGTCAAACATTTGTTCAGATTACAGATAAACGTATAATGACAACCCCCTCTCTCTCCCCTGAAACTCAAGTACAAAAAGCCATTCAACACATGCAAACAGAAACCTTGATTCCATTCTTACATAAAGTATTCATAACTTTTAGGCATATTAGGCAACCCGGTTTGATTGTACACAACAGCACTGTCTGGATCATCGGCAAACTCTGCTCCCTTGGCTTCCTCTGTCTCATAGTCCGCGCCCTCAAATCTGCTGCGGCAGCAGAACAGAATTATACAGACTAAGAGAATGATAAGCAAGGCACATCCGACTGTGGAGTTGATAACAATTTTTTGTCAATATTTGATGTTAAGAAAAATATATGTTTTAATAAAGCCCCAGAGGGGTAAAAATAGCACAATTAAACAACTATGTTTCATTGTAGAAAAAAAAAAAGCATTGAATTGTGGTAAAAACAAAAAAATCCTTATGCTTATGAAAACAAAATGAGATTTGTTTTAATTTCTTTGCATACACAGATCACATAAAATATCATTATCATGCTATTGTTCTCTTAATGCGCATATTAACTTAAAAATAGCTTTTAAATTTCTTTTCAAATGTCCAGCAAAAGTTTTTGGGTTATGAGATTGTCATAATGGTAAATAAGCACTTCTGCAATCACCGAATTAGTCCATCTACTTTATATATAAATAACATGTCCAATTAATATTGTAATGAACTAAAATTTATAAAATTAACTAACAAGCTTGTCAAACTATCGTTGTAAGTGAGTAAAATATAAAATTAACCAAAAAACACTACAATAAATTAGAGCAAATACACGATATGTTATTCATTTTAAAGTTATAAATACCTCCAACTAAAGCCTTCTCTTCATCTGTAAGTGGAGCATCTGTCACCCTCCTGTAGGTGACATTCTGTAGGATACCAGTGAATGGTCTTGTCTGGATGGGTTCAGGGGAGGCAGTGATTTCCTCAAAGCTGCACATGTCTTCTCTCACCTGGGCGGTGAAAGGCAGTACAATATTTCAGTGATAAATAAACTAACTTTACACGACAAAAAAAAATTTAAATAAACAATTGCTGATCATAGAATTATGTTATAAAAGTTGCTCACCTTGTCACCATCTGGTATAAGTGCTATGTATGAAGGTTTAGGATCCTGGAATGCTCTTTTGAGTGGGAAGATGTTATCTACTTGCATGCGGTAGATGCAGCCTTCAAACCCACGATTTGTGTTGGATGTATCTGTAAATAAAATAAAAGAAATTTGTGAGGTAAATTTTACCCCATAACACAAATTTACTAAATAAAAAAATACAGCACTTAAGTAAATTTATTTCAAATATTTTGTAATTAGTTTTCATAATACTGGTACCTTTAATAGGCAGTTAAATTATAATCCCCCCCACTCAAACAAATTATTAAAAATAAACAAAAATGTCTGTGCATACAATTCGGAAGAAGTCTTATTTAAGTTAATGGTAAAGAGGCTACAAGGTTTTAGCAGTGAAAATATATCTTCAGAATATCTGAATTAAATTATAAACACTAATTATATAGGGTATATTAGAAGAAGCTTAAAAAAATTAATTAGCACATGTATGGTACCCAGTACAATTATTTTTACTATTTCAATGACCTAATGATTTTTAAATGCCAATATGCCATGGTACCTACCATTGTTGCCTATAAAGAGATATTTAGGATTATCCAAAATGGTATCAGACTGACTGGAAGCATCTCCGAATCTTGCATAAGCAGCTGGATAGTTGTCAACCTATGGTAGAATATTTTTATGGTCAAAAGTGTAACATAAATTTATGAAATATTCTAAAGTAGCATTTCCCAATTCCTTTTTTAGTTACGGACTATAAGACGCACCTTTTTCTTCAAAAAATTGCCTCCAAAATTCAGGTGCGTCTTATACTCAAAATTAACATAATATATATGCAATTTGTAAAAAAAAATTGCTTAAAAATTAAGGTGTGTCTTATATTCTGTAGCATCTAATAGTCCGTAAAATATGATACCCATTTATTATCTTTCCCTTCGTGACCCTCGATATATATACATAGACTATATATACATATATATATATATATATACATATATATATATATATATATATATATATATATATATATATATATATATATACATATATATTTTCATATATATATATATTTATTGTCTATATATTTATTATATTAATATAAAATAATATATTTACTCTAATTATATATATATATATAATATATATATATATATATATATATATATATATATATAGATACATATATATATATATATATATATATATATATATATATATATACATATATATATTCATATATATATATATTCATAGACTATATATTTATAATATTAAAATAAAATAATGCATTTACTCTAAGAAAAATAAGTAATTTATTAACACTATAACTGTCATAAAGTTTGTACCTTTCTGGCGTGTGCAATCGTGAATAAAAATGTGAATGATTTAATGTACGTTGGTTGAGGGGAAATCACTCTATGGAAACGAGTTAGCATCCTACTACCATTTCTATTTGTGAGTATACATGCTTTTACCAGGGCTTGTTTTGTGAGCAATTAGATTTAATTAGATATATGTTACTTGTCAAAATGACCTCACCATTTTAATTCTTAATATACCACAACAAATTTTAGCTTTGTATCTTTAACATGTTTGGGAAGGGAGCTCAGTGAGCCAATCCCTAGAAAATTTTGGCTAAATTCAAAATGCAGGGATGCAATTTGGCATATATCTAAATCTTTCTAAATTTAATTGTAGAGAAACAGTAGAGATGCTACTTAAAATTTAGGCTTCATTGACCTATTCGGGCTTAAACAATTACTTAATTTTTTTTAGTTGTTACTAAATAGTAATGTTGCTTAACTTTTTATTACTAGTATTTGAGAATTGAAATACTAATTAGCAGTTAAACAATTTCAGTCCAAACAGGATGGATTAGAAAAAAAAAAAAAGTAAACTTTTGATCCTTTTTTGCAAAAACAGATATTTTTGCTTTTTGGGAAACAGTACTAAAGTATATAAAAGATACCATTAATATATATTATTCTTGAAAGCAATTTTCCCCAAGATCAAATTTGTAATCATTTATGAATATTACCTGGACTTTCATATCTTTGCCAAAGTTACTCCGCTCCACAACAACAACATGAGTCTGACTGTTGGCATAGTCAACACCCATCTGCATAGGTGTGTTCACCTCAACTCTCTCAAAACCAACATCCATGGCCACTTTGACACCACCTGTCAGACAATAAGAGAAAACTTTAATATCAGTCAAAATGATTAAGACTACCGTAAAAAAGAAACATCAAAATTCAGCATCCAACAGTAACAAAAAGTAATTAAAGGCTATGTCGCAAATAAAAATTGTAATTTTATAACACGACCATTTAGTTTTATATTTTATTCTATTTTCAGAATTACAACAGGATTTTCTCATCGTACTACTAATGGGCGGGTTACTAAGTTATTTGCAAAATTTGGCATATCTCAAAATATTTCCTATTGTCTTACCATTGTTATTCATCTCCACACTGATATACTCTGTGTTCTCCTCATTTCTAATCTGCATGAGAATTCCCTGTTTGACTTTGGTGGAGAATCCAATCATGGCGCGTTGGAAATCTGAGGCAGACAAGCCCTGAGTTTCATCAAAGGTGTACCGGATCATGTAGTTGTTCTTAAGGTTCACACCTACTTCTGTTAGAGCACATAAGAGAAGAAAAAAAATCAACTATTACTCCACACATTCAGCATCTTTAAATTAAGATTAATAAAATTTAGATGAAAACCATCCAAGTGACCTTTATAATATGAAAACCATCCAAAATAACTTTTTTAAAGAAGAAAACCATACAGTTACAGCTTTTTTTTTTAAGGAGAAGATCAAACAAAAGATTTTACTGGTACTTGAATTTACACAAGAGGGCAAAAGTATATAAGAATATTTTTACCCATGAAAATATTTTAAAAAATTTGAATTTACACCAATTCTATTTAGACTGATATAGAAATCAATAATATGTCAAAAGCCAATAAGATGTCAAAAGCCTCATGAAAAGCATTATTCCACTGTCCTAACAATTTACTCAGAGACCCCTTCCAAAATCACAGCTTATTTTTAATATGCCGGCAATAAAAAAAGGATAGCTTCTCAGAGGGACTTACCCCTGCCACAGTTCCAGCCTCTCCAGGGAGTATAAGAGCAATCACATCTGTAGCGGTCATAGCCCTCGCGACATGTTCCTTGGTTAAAGCAGGGGCTGCTGGCACACTTACCAACACATCCTATCAAATATTTCATTAAAACGTGTAAGCTACATGTTCCTTATCTTTTCCTTTAGCTTTCCTTGGAACACTTTTTATAAAATTTATTACACAAATAATTTCTTTAGCATAAAAGGAAACAAAGTGATATTTAATTTAGGGTCTGGCGGAAGTATTATTCAAACCACCAGGGGATCCAAATCTAAAGATTAGTAGAAGCTGAAAACTTGGGTGCTTCGGAAGGAAGCAAAATCAACATATACAAGAAATTATATTGGATGAAATGTAAATTTAACCAAGGAAGCTGATCTGCATTTATAACATAGCAACAAGAATAACATCCTCTTAGCTGTGAATGCACTCTAACATGTCTACATGCTTCCAATTTTTTGTACTATTTTGAGTTTTTTTGTTTGTTTTTTAACATCAATCAATAGAAATTTTGTAAAAAATTATGAATCTTATCATAATTTTAGATGCTATTATAGATAATTATGTTACTTATGGTAGCTGTAGTAATACAGATTCCATTATATAAATTAACGAAGTGAAATAAATGTAGTTTCCAATGATTGTTACAGAGTTTACCATCTTATAACCTCTTTTTTCACTGTACAAGGGAAAGGGGTGTCTTGAAAACCATATTATACGGCAGTAAAAGCTAATTTCTCACCAGCTCTGACGCCATACACTGCACCATTCCTGAGTTTGCCCAACATATCCATGAGACGACCATTAACTCGAAGTCCTCTCATGCAGCCAACATACCCATCTTGGTATCCCACAAGAGAACCTATGGTAGGCATTTAAACATTTTTTAAACGAGGCTTTCTTCGTTAAGCAAAAATAAAATGATTGCAAAGGCAAAGATTGCTGCCAATATCTCAAATGATCAATAACTTATAAATAAAAGTAACATAGGAACTGTTTATAGCTTATTTGTTTTATCATCATTTTAGAAAATAAAAAAAAATTTATCCCCCACCCCTAAAAAAAAAAAAAAAGAAATACAGAACAAAGTTCCAAGTTTACTTAAATTTAGCTTACCAACATAGAGTGGAGTTGTAAGATCAAGCTGTCGAATAAGATCAGCATCTTCATTTAGGACACTGCCAGGAAAATCATCAATTTTCATCCAAGCTTGCTTGCGGTTCTTTTCAACATGGATAGTGTGCCAAGTGTCATCGTTCAGAGGTGAGGGAGATTTGAAGGACAAGACCGACACCCCGTTGCCAACATCATATCTGAATTGAATGGTGTCCGATTCTGAAAGAGAAAGAAGCAAATAAAAAAAAAATTGCTAAATTATCTTTGATATTATATATGATTTATTAAAAATTAAATTGCAGGTTAGTCATTAAAAATTTTAAGTTTTAAACAAAGTTTAAAAGCTTACGGAAAAGTCTGATTTCGATAAAATCTGCCACTTCTGAGCCAGTACAGTGCACCAAAACACCATCATCGGCGGTGGTTTTGAATTGGAGCCAAATATCTCCAGCATTTTGAGCCTCAAAAGTTGGAAATTCAAGGGCACCATCTGTCTGTGTGAATGTAACCGTGTTGTCAAAAAGGTCTGAAAAAAAAATTAAAAATTAATTGAATAATTTGAGAAAATGGTTGAACAATAATACAGAAAATTAACTAACAATATTTAAGACCAGCAGGGTCTTGTACTATCAATTTAGAGCTCTGTACAACGCAGAATAAAAATAGTAATGAAACTCACTGTCTCCGAAACATTCCAGCTCTCCTATTTCATGCTCTGACCACTTGTCGTCTGTTGTAGAGCCTGTGTCACCAAAGTGAAGTTCCAACACAGGCAGATACTCTTTGTGCTGAAGGTAGCCTTGGTCAACACTTACGTCTGACACCTGGTCATTTTAAAAAAAAAATGATTTAAGGAATGCCAAAAGGAACAACAAAGACTTGTTGGAAAGGACACACCAAGAGCCTATTGCTGAAGACAACATAAGGTAAAGATGGAGGTGGATAGGCCACACTCTACGCAAACCCTCAGATAACATCACCAGACAATCCCTAACAGGAAATCCACATGGAAAAAGAAAGAGATGAAGACCTAAGAATAAATGGAGACTCTAGCTAGAGGCAGACACAAAAAGTATGGGATACACCTGGAAGTTACTGGAAATGAATGGATGAATGGAAAAATTCTTGTAGATGGCCTCTGCCCCAGATGGGAGTAAAAGGCATAAGTAACGTAAAAAAAGAAATGACAAGGATGAAACGAACACATTCTTCTCCAACAACTATAGCACATATTTTTAAAGTAAGATGTCAACCTGGCATAGCTTTAATTTAGGACTGCTTAAGACAAATTGGAAATAAAGTATAGTTTCTTGCATAAGAACGTAAATGTTTTAATTAGTAAATTGTAGGAAAATATATAAATAATGGTATAGCACCTTGTAAATATTATAAATAAATAAATACTTTTTTTCCATTGGAAAATTGTTTGTATAAAACACAATGTTCAATCTAATACAGATTTTTTGAGAAAAAAAAGAATACAGACAAAGGTATACATTAAATTGGATATTATGAATGTAAACAAGAGCTCCCCAAATGTTCACTTCATTTCTCAATTTTATTCTATTTAGATCTCAGACGAAAAAAAACAAACAAAAAGGTAAAAACAACTAAAAAAAACCTACCCCTTGAGTATTGACTTTATCACAGTAGCAAGTTGAGCTTTGACTGCCACAGCCTTCCTCATCCAGGCCACATTTACACTTGCCAGAACCTGGAGCGGCACCACCCCAGTAGTACATTGGCTGGAAGGTCCTGCCAACCCACCAGCCCCATGTCTTGATGCTTATGTCCGTCTGTATTCCTGATAGAGCATATTGAACATGGGATCAGCTTGTTTATGCAAAGGAAGGAACTATTAAAACCTAGATACAAAAAATTGAAAGGGCACTTCTGACATTGGAGTGCTTTGTTCTGGATGGTAAAAGTTGCAAAATAAACTTTACATCTCCAATTTTTAGCAAATGATGGCCTAGTGGAAAAAGTACTTTAACAACATTTTTTTAAAAATTAGTTAAGACAAGGTTTATATCATATTACCTCCCCTGCATCATTCATATTTTAATTATTCTTTTTTATTTGTGCTTGATGGAAATGAGATTTTTAAAAATCATTAAAAAATACAAGTTTTTCAAACTTGATCAAAATTCATAAAAAAACTGTCAAAATGGACTTTCACTAGACCCTTCAAATATTCTTCCTGTCCAGGAAATAGCTAGCTAAATTTTGTTCCAATAAATTGTAACTTATAAATTGAACAAAGAACATTTCATTGCTTTAAAAAAAATATTTGAAGAAAGAAGGACCATTCTGTACGGACATTAATTATATTAGCTTAATTAAACCTGGGTCTACAAGTGATGGTGTTTAAACATACCTGGATTTGCTAGGAAACGAGCATTCTTACATCGATACAACACATTCTGTCGACAGAACCGAGACCTGTCAATGATCTCTTCCAACTCTAAAATACCCTGGGCTGCATAGTTGATCTTACGGGTATATGAGCCAGGATCCTGGTAGCCATTGACCCGAATGGCACCCATGCTGTCATGCCCAATGTAAGTGATAATTTCACCAGTAGTATCTGAAAACAGGCAAGATCAGACTTCTTTAAAAATAATTTCTATACTTAATGGACATTACTTGAAATATAAGTTTTAAAGGGAGAAAATCTCCTGAAGAAGAGTTGCACCCAGAATAAAGGTGAAAAAAAAAAAAGAAAGAAAAAAGATGTACAGGAGTTATATATAATTCAATCATAAGGTCCAGACTGAAATATCTGAGTCTGCAAATATCCTCCCTACAACATAGCAGTGTTAGTAGTGGGTATTTTAAGAAAAAAACTATAGGGCTAGCAATCAGCTTTTACCTCTTTCACATGATGCCTGGAAAGGTCTTAATGGCCCAGCACCATCCAAATCCAACATGGCCATCTCCTTGCCTTCAACATTGGAATAGTATTTGTGCATCTCACAGGAAATATGATAGGAAGCTGTTAAGTTTGTAAAAAAAATTGAATGCATTTGACATGTTAAATTATATTAATTATGTTAAATTAGTATAAGTAATATAATTATACCAATATTAGCTCTTTGAGAGAAAACTGTGACAGTTTTAAAAAAGGTGACCAATAGTACGATTTGATTTAATACCTTTGAAAAAAATTTTAGCATTGAAATATGACTTAAAATGAATTTTATTCCAATCCTACTATCTTGAATTAAAGAAATTTCACCATTTCCAAAGCTAAAATAATTTCAAAAACCTTTTTAACCTTTTTTAATTCATTTAAAAAAAAAAAAAATTGTAACACACACAAAAACTAACATATACGTAATGTAAAATATGTTTTAAAAAAAAACCCATACAGGCATGACATAGCTCTCCAAAATATCCAGTGTTAGCACAATCACATTGAAATGTATTCCAAGTCTGCTTGCAGACGCCCAAATGTTCACATGGGTTAGGTGTGCATCTGTAAGGGAAAAGAAAAAGGCATACATATGTTTCAAGTGAATCTTAAAATGTTTCTTGACTGGATTAAAACTGACATTAAAGAAATATAGTAAACAACTTATAATCTGATTCTTTAGATGTCCTTTAAATTAAACAATGTTAAGTTATACAAAAATTATTGATATTTTATCATTTAGAACACTAAAGAAGCTTGTTATAGTTTAGAGCAGGGCTGGGGAACCAGCTGGGTATTCCAGAGGTAAGAATTCTCACATGGACCGTGTATGGCCAGCGAGATCATTTGGTCTGTCCCGCTGAGTTCAAAATCAAAAAAATATAGAGAATTAAATAATATAAAGCAGTGAGAAAATAATTTCAGCAACAAATAGAACCTTGACTTTGCGATGTCTGAGAAAATATTCAAAATTTAAAAAATTATATTAAGAAAATTACACAAAAGATGGTACCAAAAATGTTTGTATTGGGCGGCAAATAACTTTAATAATTTTTATAAAGTAAATTATATTGAACTATGCATTAAGTATTGTACTGGAAAACTAAGTTGTGCAGCCAATTTATTTGAATCCAATAGGTCATGTTCTTCATATAATGGGTGGATAATTTATAAATAGGAAAAAGGGGGGGGGTTTATTGGTCTGTAAACATTTTTTATGCCCGGGGTGCCAGCCCTGATTTTTTATGGCCAGCGAATGACACTATAAATATCCTAATGGCCCTGGGAAGTAAAATGGTTCCTCACACCGGGTTTGTATGGGACTTAAGCTTATAAAAATAAAGATAATTACACATTTCTATCAATCAAAAAGTATAGCTGTGGCATTTTCCTTACATATGTTGACCATAACTGACCTGTCTCTGATGGCGCATGTCCCAATGTCTGCCCCTTTTATTCTGTTGACAGAATCTGCCGCCAGAAGGTCAAGGTTAACAGCTCTTTGTGCCACTTGAAGATCACGCATACAGCCACGGAAACCATTGTACAGCTCATGGCCACCTGCAAATAATTAATTTGGACTCAGCACGGTAGCAGAAATTATTACAAAGCCAAGTACAAAACGCTTGACTTACAGATTGCAGACCTGCCAACCTGCCAAGAAAAAAATCTGTAGGGGTGGTGCATGTGGGGGGAAGGGGGGCTGCTGCCCCCAGGGCACACCGACCAGGGCTGGGGGGGGGGGGCGCGTCGGTTTAAGATCTGTAAACTAATGCCCCAGCCTTTTTTTTTTAGTAAATAAAGAAATATATAGGTACCTCCATTATCTTTGAAGAGCCCGCAGAACATGAGAAAAACATTACTGGAAATGTTTATGTGGGGGGGGGGGGCGCGTAGGTTTAAGATCTGTAAACTAATGCACCAGCCTTTTTTTTTTAGTAAATAAAGAAATATATAGGTACCTCCATTATCTTTGAAGAGTCCGCAGAACATGAGAAAAACATTACTGGAAATGTTTATGTACAGATATATACAGTACAGAAGATCCATTTTATTACATATGTACACAGGAGGCTGCTAACTAAGAGTTCAGTGTTCCAGTATATCCCTAGTGGCCTTTTGCACTTGTCTAACAGTTCTTTGGACACAAGCAAGTTAGAAAGAGTATCAACTTTCATGCTTGCCCTTGTATCACTGTAATTTTTATTCACAATGGAAAAAATTCTTTCAGCATCTGCATTGCTGTGTGGAATGCAGCACACAGCAAGCATAGCTGTAGATAAATGGTTTAATTCTACTAGATCTGTAACAGGATTTTTGTAGGTTTTCAGAAAGTGCCACTTTTTATCTACCGTATCGTCCGATTCCTTGGCAAAGAAATTAGACATGGATGTGGTTGATTCACTGCTTTTAGCTGCAGTTGTATCTTTTTTGGTTAAGATATGTTAATAAATGTCATTGTACCCCCTACTTTCAATAGATGAGTGGGTCTGGCACAGATTGCAGAATGCAAATGTTTCGCCACGGGGTTATGGCCGAATAAATGAGTGTTTTTCCGAATACTCCTTTAGAAAACGTTGAATATGCCGTTTCTTTTTATTGTTAGGAGCACTATCACTCTCAACCTCGGTCACTGGAAAAGCTTTTTCAGCAGTTCTCTTTAAAAATTTATTCTTTTAAAAAGTAAAGCTTTCACCAAAAAAAGTCACAACACAACTATAAGCCTAGTAAAACTAAGGATAAATCACGATCTGATTAATTGATGAATGAAGAATGGAATTCGAGGTTCGCTTTGATCAAAACAAAGTGGCAGTATCGAAATGCACTACTTCCTGTCGGACCCACTTTTTTTTTTTTTTTTTTTTTTTTTTGTCACATGGTTTTTTTTCGCAATCGGATTTTTATGACTGGTGAAAAATTATAATGTTTGGAAAATCGGAATTTTAAGGGGTTTGTCAGAAGGTCGGAATGGGGGTTAAAAAATCCGTTTAATTCCGATAAAATCGGAAGGGTTGGCGGGTCTGCAGATTGTTTTGTGAGTCTGAAATGTGACCCAAGAAAGAGAAACAAGCAGTAAAAACCTTATTACTTGTAAAAAAAATCAAGACATGAGTGTCATACAATCTTAATAGGAATTGTTAAATAGGTTAAATTTACCAAATAACAAAATAAAGTTAATATTCTCAACCAAGTAAAATAATCTATCAACATATGTGCTTAATTGAGCACATCTTAAATATTTATAAGACACATGTTGGATAAGAAAAAAATGATTGCATATCCCATTTAAAAATAAATACTCTATATCCCTTTTATAAAGCTATATAAAAATTAAAAATTTGCATAAATTTAGCAACATCTGAATGAATAGTTATATACATTTTTTCAACAATCGTCTCATTAGTTTATAAGTCTCACCAATGAAAAAATCTGTCTCAGCTTGCACATTCAATTTTCGCATGGACACTTTGGCATTCCTGTCAACGGTGCAGTTGATTTTCTCACTGTCAATGTACAGATAGAAGGAGTGCCACAAGCCATCTGTGAAGGAACCTTCAGGGGAATTCACATCAGCTGAAAAAAATATATATGAATTTATTCATTATGTATAATACTAAATAACTCAACTAATATGGCTTATTAGAATCAGTCTTTTTTTCTTCAATTTTTCTAAACATGGAGAAAATTTAGGCATGCTACTAGTGATACTTACTGTTTCTCACCAGATCCTCTACAAGCTGACCATCCAGAGTGACAATGGAGTACTTCACAAAGCCACTTTCATTAATTGTAACCTATTAGTGGTGTAGGGATAAATTACATTAAACTCAAATAAAAGCATCCAGAGTACATCTAATAACAAACTATATTATGACTGTTGAACTTAAGAGTTGAAACATTTCTAAGATTTTTTTTTCTTTTTCAAAATTGTAAAGAAAGAGCCAATAGACTTACAGTGACAGTGGCATCAGTACCGGTCCCCATCTTATGGAAGACCAACAATCCATCCTTATCATGTGTTCGGAAATCAAACTGAACATGAATGACTCTCCCTGATATTGCGGTGATAAAGAGGTAGGATTCAAGTGTTGGGAATGTTATAGGCACTTTTGCGAGCACCTGGAGAATAATGAAAAAAAAACGCTGATGAATGGATGACAAAATATTAAAATTAATAACAAAGATAATATAATAATCACCAATGAATAGATAAAAAAATATTAACATTAATAACAATGATAATATAAAAACTGCCTAAGAATGGATGAAAAAATCAAAATTAATAACAATGATTAACATTCCTAAAAATTACTATTGGGAAGATAAAATAATAAATTAACCATTTCATTTTCTTTTTAACAAAGTATCTTGGTACATCAGACTTCTTTTCTGTTAACTTATATAAACAACATTAAAAACCTATAACCTGTATATCAACAATGACTCACATTGCAATAGGGGTTGACATTCTTAACCATGGATATGGTACCAACTGTCCCACTCATAGCATCTCTGATAAGTTTTGCCCCATTCAGGTTGATGTTTTGTACACAACCAATGAAATTGTATTTGACTGTGATGCCTGCTTGGTTAAAGTAGGGAACTCCACCAATGTACATCTATTGAGAGAAATAGATCAAGGGAGGCAGGTTCGATTTGAAACTTTGGTCGAGTTTTTAAAATATCCGTCACAACAATATTGTTTTTAAAATATTTTAAAATTTAATTATAAGACAAAGAAGATAACAGTGATTATAAATCGCCAAATTTGTAACACAAACTATACACTACGTCACAAATTTTTCACCTCCCCCTTTTTACATGTGATGCAGTTTATGAGAAATAACAAGAGGCTTGTTAAATGTGTGTATATTTTTTTTAACAGGTCCAAACAAAAAGTAAATTGCTTTTATATATTATATTTACAAGACAAAGAAATATGTCTATATAACACAGTGAGAAGAAATATTCATGAATACTCTCCCCATCAATTTGCATGCACTCTAACATCTTTAATCACTTTGTTAAGGATGCAGCACAATTTTAAAATGAAAAGAGCTCATTTAACATCAAATTTTCTTAAAAACAATGTAGTGATTTTTATACACAGCCCAATAGAAATTGTTCACAAAAAATGGACTCAGAAAATGAATTTAAAGATTCTTAGGTTAATTATGCTAGCTGTAGCAATACAGATTCCTGAATGTAAAATAACAAAGTTAACTTAATTTATGAAGGACTTTATGAAATTGTTACTGTGTTATAACATTATTTTTCACACCACAGGGAGGAAAATCCATGTGGACACAAGATTAGACTTTTCTTACTATGGGCTATGTTGATATCAAGTGTTAAGTAAAACTCATTAAATTAGAATTCAACAATGACAATCTGATAAACCATGTAAGAAAAGTCAAGAGAAATGTATAGATAAAACTCATGAAGGACAGCTCCAGCGTCAAAGGACCATGATTAATCAAATAAAATGTATGGGCCAACTTGTCTGTTTATTTTATTGACACTTACAAATTTATCAATATCCAGCCTAAAAAAGAGACCATAAGTATCCACTATATTGATGAGCCTGTCCACTACAACTTTCAGCCTTTGTTTGTCTCTGGTAATGATGACATCATGCCACTGGTTGTCATCAAGTAAGCTGGCAGCTTTGATTTCAGTTAAACCTTTGGTCTCAGTTGTAGACCCTGGAGAAACCAAATATTTTTTTCAGTATATACAGCATTTGTACATAGTATTAATGGAAGTATGAAAAAAAATTAATGAATTTATTCATATTTTATTAATATATTTTTATTATATTATATAGACGTTTAATTTTATAACAATTATATAATTTATTATATTATTTTAGCACAAGGCAGGCCAATAGAAGAATTTCAAATGTTGGATAAAAGTATATTCTGCCTAACCTATGTAAGTTGAATGTTAACATGTATGTAAAAAGTATTCAATATTTCTACTCATCTCACCAAGATCAATTTTAAAGTACAAAACTCCCCTTGACATTTCAAGCATAAAGAGATCTCCTTGATTTCCACTGGCATACAACAAGACACCATCTGGTCGACCAGTTCTAAATCGGAGTTCCACAGAATCTTGAGTGGTCTGAACAGCCTGTCTGCTCATGTCATACTCTATGTAGCTTTCCCCATCAAATGAGGCAGTGTCAGGCTCTGCAACAACAACAAAAATAATTTTTTCATAAAATGAAGTAAGATAGCCAGCCCATGTATATCAAACAACACATTAATTCATAAAATGAATTAAGTCCTTAACCCACAAGTAATGATGTTTGTTCAACTAATTGCCTGAACATGTTTCAAACAAATTTCAAATGGGTTGTCTATGATGCACAGACACTTCCCAGAGACATAACAAGTTAATAGTGTAGCTGCGCAAGTGTATGGAAAAATAATATAAAGTATCCAAAAAGACTCACCAAATGGACATCCAACAACTTCCACTCTCAAGGAGATGACCATGTTCCATCTTTGAGGGTTGAATCGCACATAACGAGCCACAACAGGGTAGGTCAGTACTCTCATTTGCAGAGATGAATCATCATTGTTACCTTCAAATATCTGTGGATATATTTCATCTGATTACTATCTTATTGAAAGTAATTAAAAAATCTTCAATTCCTATGACAAGTAAAGAAATTTTCATCCCATCAAAAACAAAAAAAATAATTAAAAATTAGTAACATTCGTGCCTCTAGAACAGTGGTTCTTAAGCTGGGTTCGCTCGAAACCCAGGGGTTCGGTCTCAGGAGGTGTTCGGCGGAGGTCCAAAAAAAATCAGCAAAAAAAAATCATATTTTATTTTTCTTCCTGAGAAGAGTTTGGTGAATGCGCATATGAAACTGGTGGGGTTCGGTACCTCCAAAAAGGTTAAGAACCACTGCTCTAGACCCTTTGAACTCTTTTATACCACAAACTCATACTAAATGCCACTGATTAAATATCTTAATTAATAACTTAATATTCATATTTATATAAAATTTAAAAAAACATGTTTTGATCTATACATTGACTTTATGTTTTGTATTAACTTTTGTAATATAGAGATTTTAAATTAAAATAAAATGGTCTCATGTAAAAAAATATTAAAATTAAAGATGGTCACTCAAGCTAAAAATATTTAACAGAAGAAGGATACATCTTCCCAAATCAAAATCAACAGTTTCTAGATGCCGTGAACAAAAATCAACATTATATTTTATCATCTATCTTGTCATTGAGTTTTCATTGAGTGATGATACTATTATAATTATAAAATAATTAATGTTGCTACACTGAGCTCTAGCCTACTTATAAAGCCTGAACAATTTAAACATAACTTGTTAATCTGATGCACATCAGTCTACATGACCTGTGACCTAAACCCATGACCTAGGACCATGTGAGAATTCTTACCTCTGGAATACCCAGCTGGTTTGTGTATCTCCTCCAAGTCGTAGCGTCATCAGAATATTCCAGGAAAAACTCCCTGACATATTCATCACTGCCCTGCCTGCCTTGGACGTAGACTGATGTGACTATGTATTGTTTACCCATGTCAACCTGGAGCCACTGAAATGCATTCTGTATAGATGGTGACCAGGCTCCTGATTGTTGGTGAGAGAATTAAGAGATGTTTCAGAATTGTTTTATAGATTTGTTCACATGTAAAATGTGAAGAAATAATTGTTTTTTCTCAAATAATCATCATTATGTAATCACTAAAAAAATAAAAATGAGATGCATTTCTTTGGTCAAAACAAGTATTTAAATTAAAGCAACATTATAAAGATCCATTATATGTAAAATACTCAATTTAGACTTGATGTGAGTCAGAAAAATACAAGTACTACATTTAGAAGGTTAAATGAGCCAATTCAATGCATGAAACATTCTTATGTGATAAAACAATGTAAGTAGGCCTATTTACTAATAAACTTGTACGTACTTTTCAATGGATTTAACTCAACCGATTTAGACTTCATTGTATAGAATTGAGTAAGCAGAGATAAATCTTCATGCCCCCGTCTTTTACTAAAGAGCTGTTATTAGTTATTAATTTAGCATTTTTCCATTAACTTATAAGCAATAGGGTTTGAGTGGAAGAATGTCCTGGCAATACCTGCTGATCTGCCGACCCTGGCATCTTTAGGCTGACGTTTGGTATTGAATGAGCTGGCAATTAGTGCACTGTCTGGTATCCTCCCATCTTCAACACCCACACGTTGTTGGTGCAAAGGCTTGCAGTCTATATATTCATACACTTCCCCTGAAATAAATTTTTTGTAAAATGTTTTTAAGAGTATGACAATAGCCGATAGCATAACTTCAACGCAGTTCTAAAGTTTAGGCTAACTTAAAAAAAATGAATCCTGGTTTGAGAACACAGGTCTGAATAGCGGCGATGCATTTCTGGTTCCATTTTGACTAAATGCTATTCGGATGTCATTTGCGGTAGTTTATTTTAGTTAAACTGAAGAATTAAGTTTACAAACATATAGTCCATTCAATTATCTTTCATTCGATTCCAAATTTAATCTTACAAACCCAACAATAATATTTTAAACATTTTTTAATCCCAACCTCTCACTTCTGATCGCCAGGTCAGAATAACCACTTCGAATTTTGTTTTAAGAATAATTTTTCTTGTAATAATATATATAATAAAACCATGGCCGTCGGACCGCAAGTGCTGGTTCATATTTCAAATGTTTTGTCAGGAAACATTCTACAAACTTAGGACACAATGTAGAAGTAGAAGGCACTGTGTGCTTTGGTTAGTGTGGCTTGCTGAACACCATCTAAAATAAAAATATACTGATACTGATACAGAGTAGTAGTAGACTAGAGTTCAATGGTGTCTTAGTCTTAGTACTCTTAGTTTAGTAGAGTCAGTAGACTTGACCCACTGACAGTCTTGAGTAGACATATACTTATGACTTAATCAAGTTAATGAAATGTATATAAGCTAAGTTAAGTTAGTTAAGTAAGTTAGTACTGAGACTATATATAATAGACTAAAGAGTATAGAGTAGTGTAGTCGGTAGGCTAACTTAAAATAAATGGTACATTTTTATATTAAAAGAAGTGATGTGTGGTTGTTCTAGTCATTTTATAATTTATGTTACGTTATTTTAAATAATAAATATCAAACTATTTGCAATGAAAACTGTGACCGCGGCATAATGTTATAAACATTTTTAAGTTCATTTCCGCGTTTGCACCTGTCCGCCATGTTGACTAATGTAGGTCATATCAGGTGTGATAAAGTTTGTTTTTCTGACAATAATGTTTATATATTTGCCTAAATATATGTTTTTTACTCACTAGATAATGCCGCAAGGCTAATATCCAACAATGTAACATAGAAAAATACCACAAATAAACTTTTCGGTTTCATGTTTGTGACTGTCAACTATATCAACATCTTACAGGGACAGTCACTTTGGTCATGTGACTGGCTTACTGGATGGCGGTTGGTCGCAGTGAAAGATAACTAGTATTTCGCATTTCTAAATTTTCCTAGGTCTTCTGTCAATATCAAAATCGTATGCTACACAGCAGTGAACTAATGCATTGATGCCTCAGTAAGACTACTTAAAAATTAATAAATGTTACATAATCCATTTATTTTAATATAAAATTGCAGGCTCCTCTTGACCTGCATTTTCATAATAACAAAAATTCTGAAACATGTTCAAGAGCTGTCATTAGTTAGACTATAACAAGTAGGCCTATAGGCCTACATGATTTGACAATATGAGGGGCCGTCCATAAAATAAGTCACGCTATTTTGACAATTCCCCCTCCCACTTCCCCGTCACAATCTGTCCTAAATATCGCCCTACCCAACAGGTACGCAACACTTCAAAAATAAACTATTCGTGTACGGCTAATAAAAACAATATGTGTTAATATTTAGTCTTCATTAATCTATGGTTACACAAAATACAAATGCCTTCATCCCTAAAAAAAAACAAATGTGAGTTTGTAGATGTTTACATAAAATGTTTCTATCTTTACCTAAAAATTAAAGGACAGAAAACGATAAGAATGGGCATTCTTTCTTATTACTTTAAATATATATATATATAATATATATATATATATATATATATATATATATATATATATATATATATATATATATATAT
>CAXITT010000503.1:245877-266878 GCA_964033795.1 Lymnaea stagnalis | reverse complement strand
TGACTGGGGGTGTTATGCCCCCCCCCCACCATCTCCCCCCCCACTCTTACCCCCCCCCCCAACCCATCCGTCTCTCCCAGATACCGATCCAGTTCTCTCCCCATCCTTGGCTACCTCTCCCAATCCCGTAACCATAACAACTCAGCAAATTACCAGACACTTGCAGACAGAAGTCTGGAATCCGATGCCACTTTAAAAAAAATTATCCAGCTGGCCCCGCCTACAGATGCAGACTCCGCCCCGTCTACCCTTGTACTTGTCACGACGTCTCCGATTGGCCAGCGCCGTGACTCCATTATATTAAAGATTCCACTGGTCCGGGGTATACTTGCATGCAGTCTTCGAGACTGCACAAGTTCTCTGTGTTTTTAGGATTTAATTGTAAGGCGGCAGTAGAGTTTCTCTACAGCTCGCCGTCCCACCCTCAAAAATTTAAATCTGAGCTGAACTTTTTTCAGAACGTGTTCCGACAACTCCCTAAAGCAAACAGTACCCGGCTGCAGGCACCCGTCTGCGGTTTAGGGTAGTAGCTGCTGTCGTTGGTTGACGTGTTTTTTTTCTCTTTGCCGCCGTCGTCACCAAAGGCGTTGACGTCGCCGCCGGCGGACCTGACCACCTCCAAAGTTGATGTAGTGACGTCAGAGGGACCACTCGAAACGAAATGGCCCAGCGGGCGAGATGGACGGAGTGCGGACTGCTACTTGTGCTAGCGTTCGCAGCCTCCACTTACGCCGCACCCTCACTAGATATAAAAGGAAAAAGTAAGTTGGATAAGTTAGAGTGTAGCATTTTTTGTGTGCATGTGTGTTATTGTCGTATTTAGAATTTGTGTACATTTTTTTTTTTTTTTTTGGTTTCGTTGTCGATTCGGTTATTTGCCTTGACGTCTTGCTGGTCTGATCATTTTTTTGTGTGCTTGTGTGTTTTTGGCGTATTTATAATTTGTGTACTTTTTTTTTTTTTTTGGTTTCGTTGTCGATTCGGTTATTTGCCTTGACGTCTTGCTGGTCTGATCATGTGTCTGACGCACAGGAATGGATCCAGCGAAAAAAATAAAAACAACGAAACAGCGGGAAAGGTCATTAATAATTTAAATAGTAAGTACGGTAAGTCGACGTACGCATGTTATGATTCTATGACATGTCTGATTTATCTTAATTAGTGCATCGCGCCATCATGTCAAAGTTGATGGTGATAACGAATTTCCTTCCAAACGGTTTGTGGCCCCCAACATATTCGTAAAACATTGACACGGTGGGTCTATACAAATCAAGCCGCCCCCCCCCACGGTGGGTCTATACAAATCAAGCCACCCCCACCTCCCCACAAGACCCTTGAGAGATCGCTTGGCTGAGATTTTTCGCTGGGAGGGTCCTGGGGATTAAACTGTTTGGAGAGCCCCCCCCCCCCCACCCCCCATGCTCTTGAGAGATTCTTTTGCAGATATCTCACTAGAAGGATGATGATTCAGAACTGGATTTGGGGGGTGTTTTGAGTGGGGGGGGGGAGGCTCCAGTGCACTGAGTGCCTGGCCTTCCCCAGAGACTGAGGCTCCAGTGCATTGAGTGCCTGGCCTTCCCCAGAGACTTAACTCGTGTCAAGAATGTATTGTGTACACAGTGCCAGCAACCAATAAACCAACCACGTCATTGTTTTATGTTTTCCACGTCATTATGATATAACAAAAAGAGTTTAGCCCCTTGGTAGTGAGGAACACAACGATAGGGGTAGACCGTGGTTCATAACATGAGGTTGTATCAGGCCATCAATGTTTACCGTGAGCTTTGATTGGTGACCCCATCAATGTTTACCGTAAGCTTTGATGGCGACCCCATCAATGTTTACCGTAAGGTTTTATGGCGACCCCATCAATTTTTACCGTAAGGTTTGATGGCGACCCCATCAATGTTTACCGTAAGGTTTGATGGCGACCCACAAAGACTGTGAACCACGATCCGATTGAGATCATCGTCACGTGACACGGTGTGGACCATCTTTTTCTCTCACGTTGCCCACCTTTCATTGATGGCATTGCTGTGTGTGCACACAGTGAATCGAAGGTCAATTGTCACATTCAAGTGTAAATATTTAAATGGATTTCAAAATGGATTCAACAAATACTTTAAAAAGAATGAGATTATGATTAAGGGAGACAACTTGCAGGAATATTTTTAAATTTAATCTTTAAAAAAAATAAAAATTCAAAATAAAAGTTTGAAGAAATTTTCTATAAATTGGGTCAGAGTATCCCTATACTAAACTATGCATGATGCCGACATGCAGTATTTACATGTCAATACAACTTGCTATAACAATACTTATTTGGAAAAAAAATAACACGATGGTTAGATAGAGACTTAGTGGCGTAGGAAAGTTGGGGGGGGGGGAGAACTAACCCCAGCTACGCCACTTCAGAGAGATGAGTAAGCACAAAAGAACCAATACTTAGCAACAAATCGCTTTACCCTGAGTTACTCGGTAATAAATTATTCATGAAAAAAAAAAACTGTCTGTGTTATATTGAAAGAATACAACACAATCGGAGTCTCCTGATCCTGGGTGCGATAGCTGAATTATTATCATTATCCAAATATCCCTGCAAACCCTCTTTATAAAATCTGATTCAAAAATATTTAAGCTCTAATTCTAAAAAAAACCCAACTCATTTCAATAACATAAGCATTAAAGTTATTGAATGTAAATATTCTTAACTTGCATTTTGGTCATTTAAAACCAAAAATAGTATTTTGAAAAACTTAATTTAGCGTCACCGGCGTAGCAAGGGTTAGTACCGCCCGGGGCACGCGGAGAATTTTGCCGCCCCTCTTCGACGAAAAAACGTAACGGTTGGTCGAAAATGACGCGCCTCCGTATGAAGGAAAAAAAGTGCCGCCCGGGGTGAACCAACCCCCTTCTCCCCGCCGCCGCCCCTCCTATTCTACGCCCCTGTTTCGTGTTTAAGCTCAGAGCTCTAGTAATGCTAAACGTGTTTTTCAGCTCATTCCTAAGTTTAGATATTTTATTTTTTTTTAAACTTGGAGAAAAAAAAAGAAAGATAATCAAGTATTAAATACAGTTTCAGATTTTTACCCGACAGTGAATTATTTAGTATACGGCATGTAATGAGAAAATACCTTACTTGGCACATTTTGTATACTCTTAAATCATTAAACATCTTTAGAGCGTCAGCAATAACCTAGTTACCTCGACTTGCTTATCTACCCACATCCACCCTGCACCTATTAGACCCTCTCCCCCGCACCCCCCCCCCACACACCTTTCCTGTTAGCCCAGCCTGCTGTAAAGTACACAAAATAAGCATTCTCTTCTCTTTAACCGGAGTCTCAGGTTAAAAGGGGGTAGACGACAACACAAATTTCCAGCGTAAGTATAACATCTTTAGAGCGTCAGCAATAACCTAGTTACCTCGACTTCCTTATCTACCCTCAACCACCCTGCACCTATTAGCCCCACTCCCCCGCACCCCCCCCCCCACACACCTTTCCTGTTAGCCCAGCCTGCTGTAAAGTACACAAAATAAACATTCTCTTCTCTTTAACCGGAGTCTCTGGTTAAAAGGGGGTAGACGACAACAAAAATTGCCAGCGTAAGTATACGCCGAGCTGGCAAAGGGAGTCAGTCAGTGAACAGCTGCTGGCTGCCAGTTCACACGAGACTTTTCATTTCATCTCCCATCATCGCAAGAATGCGTTTTAGTGGCTCTGCCGCTATCGACACTGATACAATGTGTCTCTATCTTCCGCGCACCCCACACTTTGTCTTGTTACGGCCTTGTTATGTTTGAAAAAAAAAACAAAAAAAACACAACAAACAAAACAAATTTAAATGAACACCAATACTAAAAAGAAAGCAGAACGAAACAAAAAACATGGATGACTACCTAAGTTTTGGGACGAAGCGCCAACGTCAGCCATTTTGGGGGGCATTGTCCTTTATCTGGATCCCGTCATAGTACAAGTGTCTTTTAACTTTTAACGGCGGATGGCATCGAAAGACTGACCAGTGATGTTGTTCTGCCAAAGTGCACCTGGGTGCACGGGCTGTGTCACACTGGCACATTGTTTTTAATTTTTTATAGACTGCGTCATTCCTTACACAACCAGAAATCAGTGTTTTAATATATTTATTCGTTTCATCTAAATTTAAAAAAAAAATAATGTAGTGTAATTCTAATATACAGTCCTGGATTTATATCTTCCAAGACCACCCCCCCCCCTGCCGAGCCTGACTGCGGTATAAACACAGATGGACTCGGTGCCACTCTTTATTTACAATCTAGTATTCTAGCAGCCAAGCACATACCTATCCAGGCAGAGACGTAGCTATGCGTATTGCAGCTCGGGGCGGGCCAAGCCCCCCCCCGCCCCCCCAACTGCCCGTCTTTTCCCCCGTACAACTCTGCAGTTTGGCACACACAAAAATGTCACCCCTAAATATAAAGAAAACGTGCAGCCCGGGCGGGCCGCACCCCCCTGGCAACGCCTTTGTATCGAGGGTATCAATGGGATATATGATACCTGATAGATAATTAATATATAATATAAGCGTCCACTTCTCCTTTAGCAGACGGAGCAAAATGACATGGTGCATAATGTAAAATGACACCGCAGGTCAGTGTGTGACGTCATAGGTCATAGGCTAGATCAGTGGTTCTCAACCCTTTTTGACTACTGACGGAGCGCTTTACCTAATCAATTTCTACGAGGGGAGCTAGAAGGTTGGTTAATAGTGCTTAGGAGCTCCCTGGAGCGACCGCGGAGCCAAATGAGAAGTGCACGCGGAGCCATTAGGTCGTCACCGTGGAGCTAGGCTGTTGAACAGCTGGAAGAGATGACGATGGCTGCAGCCGACTGAGGTAATCCAATAGTTTGGCCAATCCATCACACTCTGCATCATTGTTTTCTCTTGCATGGATACATTTAATAGGTCACTGCAGTCTTACCCTACGGGTGACCGTGACACATTGTTACATCCGGGGCAATCATGTGGGCATTTCCGGGTAATTGCTTCATCGGTTAAACACGGGGGTGGGGAGGGGGGAGCCACGTTTATGAGCATTGACACCCCCCCCCCCAATAAAAAAAAGAGGAAAAAGTTAAAGGTTAAATGCGGGGGGGGGGGGGGGAGCCACGTTTATGAGCATTGACACCCCCCCCCCCCAATAAAAAAAAGAGTAAAAAGTTAAAGGTTAAATGCGGCAGTGACTGTGAGCCATTACAATCTTAAACCAACTACTTGACTTGTAGGCTAGTAACTTATGACTGTCACCGGCAGAGGCATAGCGAAGAGTGGGGGTGGGGGGGAGACAGATGTACCCAGGCGCCAGCTGGTCAGGGGAGCCAAAATGCACTTTGACATAATTTCATTGATGAAAATAATGGGCTTGACAGTTTAAAAAAAAAAAAGAAAAGAGGGCGCTTTAAAATAAATCTTGTTCCTGGGCGCGAATCTTGTCCCCCGAGCGCCAAACATTCTCGCTACCCACCCCTTCTGGGCGCGGGTTGTCTTTGGGGGCCTGGGGGGGCGCGGGGGGGCTGAGGGGAGACTGTGGGGGGGGGAGGGCAATATTTATTTCACTGAAATAGTATTATGAAAAGGAAAAAGGCATTAAGGTGGGGGTGGGGGGGAGCCAGATGTACCCAGGCGCCAGCTGGTCAGGGGAGCCAAAATGCACTTTGACATAATTTCATTGATGAAAATAATGGGCTTGACAGTTTAAAAAAAAAAAGAAAAGAGGGCGCTTTAAAATAAATCTTGTTCCTGGGCGCGAATCTTGTCCCCCGAGCGCCAAACATTCTCGCTACCCACCCCTTCTGGTCACCGATTATCTTTGCGTGCCTTGGGGGGCGCGGGGGGGCTGAGGGGAGACTGTGGGGGGGGGAGGGCACTATTTATTTCACTGAAATAGCATTATGAGAAGTAAAAAGGCATTAAGGTATTTTCTATATTATGTAATATCAAGAATGCTTTTGCAAGTGTTGCGAAAAGTTTCCTCAAGCCTTAACTCAGGACGCACACAGCAATACCAGTAACTAGCCGACTAACCCCGGCAATGTTCTTGGGGTAGAAACGAATTGGTGAAAGTAAATTTCATTTCTGTATTTGGAAGACAAAAAAAAAAGGGGGGGGGGGGTCGTTCAAGCTTGAGACTCTTGCCGTAAACATCGGAAAAATGGTGGGGTTGGGGGGGGGAGGGCGGCGGGAGTCTGATCACCTTTATTCCAGTGTGAGGAATAACACACCGGTGTTTACGTCCTCTTCTTCTATTTTGAGAACCACGGTTGATGTCATTTCCTAGTAGCGGTGGAGATACACAAATCGGTCACACTAGTCGGGACAGTCTTAGATACACAAATCGGTCACACTAGTCGGGACAGTCTTGTTATCAACTATGAACAAAAAAGCTACATCGCTCTGAAAAAAAAACAAACAAACCCTCAACAAATCCAGTGGCGACGCTACACCAGGTCCCGCCAGGTCCCAGGACCTGGTAAAAAAAACTTGGGACCTGGCAAATGACCTGGTAAATTTTTTATTAGTTACTAATATTGTATATATGCTCATTAAGCGTAAACTACATGACATGTAAGAGAACTTCTATTTTAAATGTCTTTATATTTTTAAATTTTTTATTTTCAATACATTTATTTGGGACCCGCCACATTTTTTTAAGACCTGAAAGGGACCCGCCAATGTTAAATTTGATGGCGTTGCCACTTAACAAATCCATCCCTCTATAGTGTGTCCGTGTTGGGACAAGATATGAGAGACTTTAAGTCGATAAAATAATTTGTTCTTTTCTTTTTTTTTCCCCGTTAGTTAATTCCTTTTCTGTTATAAGTGGATATTCTGACTGTTTCTCACCAGTCAACCGTCAATTTCCCCACATAGATTCAAGTCAAATCTCTTATTTCCTTTCATCCTCCCAAAACCAGCAAAACTTCTCTCCTTCAAAAATGCACCAACTCCAAAGAATGGTAAGAAAATGGGGAAAATCCTTCTTGAGGTTTTTTAAAATATCAAACAAGCATTTAGCATTCCTCGTTCCAGGGGTCCTCAAGTTGAAAAGGCTCAATGCTGGGGGCCATATCCGTTCACAAGAAATGAATATTTGGTTTTGAAATAAAAGAAGGAGACTGGCCCATAACTTGAGAATCACCGCGACAGGGAATATGTAAGACAAACGCTGAGCAAAGTGAATTAAGGTCGTGGCTTGAAAAACACAACCTTTAACCCCAATAAACCACAGGTTTTAAAATACAAATGAAAAAAAAAGAAAAAAAAAAGAAAGAAAAGATGAAACCAAATATCGTTGGGAATTCATTTCTCCACAAACTTGCCACATCATCAGTTATACCCATCAACATTGCACAAAGACGACCTAGTTGTGCGTCTAGCCAATCGCTGGAAGAACTAGACACTCGGAAGGAAAAGAAAGAAAGAAAGAAAAAAAAAAAAAAAAAAAAAAAAAAAAAAAAAAAAAAACAGATACAGAAAAATGTGGGGCGAGGCTGGCAGATGAAATGTTTTACAGGCGCACGAATTCTCTCGCGGCATACGTGGCGCCTGGAGGCCATCTTGTTTTTCCCTCCACTTTATTTATTTCGATGATAACCAGCCAGTGGCAGTGGTGGAGTTCCCCCCCCCCCACCCCCCTTACAAGATGTACAGATCATGGCGTAATGTCTCATTAATTTTGAACGGGCTAATCTAAATCTGTACTCAACTTTAAATAAACTAGTCATCGAAAAGAATAACCCCTAATTGATTGGGCTGAGCTGAGCAGGAAAACGTCGTGTATCCCAGGTTTGGAGAAAAAAAAAAGGGGTTGGGGGGGGGGAGGGGGTTGCTTCTCATTCTCATACTTTTTCCACCTTCATTACCCTAAACTGCTTTTGAGAACTTATTTGCAGACCCATTCGAAGCTTTCCTGTCAAACTTAAATGGGAATTCTAAAAGGGGCGTTATCAACCCCGTCCCCACAAACACACATTGTATATATATATATATATATATATATATATATATATATATATATATATATATATATATATTCTCTCACAACCCCCCCCCACCCCCCCTCACCCCTCCATGGCGAGTACGCCCCGCATTTGAAGATTATTGGAATTTTTTTTGGAAAAATTAACTATCTTTTTTTTAAAAACAAAGGAAGTAATTAATAAAACATATGCTGCTATTCAAAGTAGCTGAACAATAACATGCTTCGCACATATTTCTACTGACTCCAAATTAAAAACCAAACACATGTGTTAATTATGTGTTCTAGATTAATTGTGGCGTCGGTGTCACACCAGTGCAGTAAAGTCATGGTGTGACCCCCCCCCTCCACCCTTTTTCACACCCGTCAGACGTCCGCCCAACAGGGTCGTCTTAATAGCATTATGGTCATAAGAATTTAGTTGATTCCGCAATCAGCCAATTCGATAGAACTCGATTGATTGTTACTATTTAATGCTAGCCGTCACTAGGTTTCTAAATTATTATTTTTATCACAACAAATGAATTAAGTCTGAGATGACATCTTATTTCTATATATTTCACACATTGTGTGTCCCCTTAAGGCATAGATGTGTGTCCCCTTCAGGGCGCAGGTGTGTCGCATGAAAATATTGCTACACAAACTTGCACCACTTTTTGGACATCAAAGGAGCCATGGGCGCCCGCAGGTAGGGGCAAGGTGGGGCACTTGCCCCCCCCCCCCTGGATTGATTGGATAAATTTTTTTTAGACAAAAATAGACACAAAAATTTATTTAAGTAAAGAGAAAATAAAGAGAAAGTAACTAAGCTGATGTCCTGTCCGTTCGTTCACCATACAAATACGCTACAGTAAATTAAAACTATATTAAAACATTACTAAAAGTTTTTGCCCCCCCCCTGGAAAATTAATAGATTTTTTTTGCCCCCCCCCCTAGAAAGTTTTCTGCGGGCGCCCATGAAAGGAGCCCAAAAGTAGTGAGCACCACAGAATCAAAATATCTAATTTTATGGCGAGTACTTGGAGTCATGAAAAACTATACCGACATCTAGTTACGTCCAGTACGGTTTGTTAAATAAAGTTGAAATTAATGTGTGATTCTGGGTACATTAGATACGGTAATTAAACACAAATAACAATCAAACCTATTACTATAACGTATTATTGTAGCTTCAATATCAAGAAGAACAAACAAAAAATACGATAATTTGTAAATTTAAAAATAATTTAAAAAATAAAACGCCGAGAAAAAAAAATGCATGATGGAAAGTTCGCATTTTTTCATGTCAAACATGGTGAGAGAGAGTAATTGTAACACGGGCTTTCAAAATTTTTCTAAATGGTCTGCTCTCTGATATTAGGAAATTCTATTAATTTAGAATCGATGGGATCAAATCCTCTAAACCAGGTGTTCTTAAACTTATTGTTCCATCGATCAAATTGCCACTCCAATGAAGGCTTCGGACCCGTTCTTAGGATGATAATGATAATATGCTATTAATTAATTAGTATTTAGAATTAATGCTGAGTGAGTTAACTCAATTTACTGAAACTGCAGATTAGGCCTACAAGCCTACTTATTCTTAACTTTGCTGAACCAGGGCTAATCAAATGAAAATTACCGTAAATATAACTTCACATGCTACATCATTTGTCACCCTTCAATCCTTTGTCCATTCCTCTTTTGTAGGTTGTGTTTACAAAGGACTTGAATATCTTAATGAAGATACATGGTTTCCACTAGAGAACAATAATTGTTTACAATGCCAATGTAAAAATGGAGACGTGAAGTGCCAGTTTATTGAATGTGATAAATTTGGTAAGTTTGTAAGATTTACACTAATTTAGGGTAGCCTACACATTGAACATTTTAATATTAAAGAATGTTAATCTCCCTACTACAAAACTACTGCACTTATTGACAAGGTTGGGAAGAATTTTATACACCAATAAGAGGAAACACAAAAATTACAAAGTGGCAGCTCCTGCCTTGGCTAAAGGCAATAAATTCAATCAATTAATTTAAAAATAGAAAATAAATATAGAATATTAACTTATCATAATAATAACTGTTGTTGATTTAAAAAAAAGTGTTTTCATTGTTGTAATGCACATTTTACATTAAAAAATGGTAAAAGTTTTTAATGCCACTGGAAATTCCAGTCTATTCTAAGTTATTAAATGCAGATTGATTAAAAATGTTTAATTATTTTTAATATTGTAAAAATTTCATATTCTTTCTACAGCTTCTGCTGAAACCCGCACTGAGGTAACTAACCAGATACTGAAAATATTATCTTAGTATTCTATAACTTTCAACACTCTTTTGCTGAAGTGAAAGCTTCAAGTTTTTTGTTGCTAGAATTAAATGCAGTAAATTAATTACTTAACCACTTCATTACCGATGACGTCTACGTCAATGATCACCCACTTTCAATTACCGAGGACGTCACATCGACGTCATAACAAAAATTTTAGAACTTTTCTGAAATACCGCAGGGCGTCACGTCGACGTCAAATTTCAATGCTATATATTTCCTTATTCGTTAATCTATAGAAAAGTTAAAAAGCGAATCAGAGAGAGAATGAAATATACAGAAAATTTCATCGTTCAAGTTTTTTTGTTGCTGTGTCTGCAAAAATCTATGCAAAAACCCTGCGGTAATGAAGTGGTTAATAAATCTGAATTAATATATGTTCATTTTTATATATAGGATATAGTATTTACAGGCTACTTATTTACTATAACTCTTTGAAAATACTCTGTTATTTGATTTGTTTAAAAATGAAATCGGAGTAAAAAAGTTATTTTTATCTCTTTTTAAATAAATTGAAAACCAAGGCAGAGTTTTATAAATTTCAAGATGAAATCCTTCTTGAGATATTTAAGGATTGGAAAAATCATAATTGAAAGTAACTCAACTGCCTTTCTAAAAAAATTATTATTTTATTTCAGATCCTAAGAGAAGTCTTGGATGTCGTACGGGTAAGAATTTAGTTTTTCTTGTAGCTGAATTTAATAAATTTGTAAACTTATAAAGGAAAAATATTAATTAAGTTTCAATAATTTCAATTCATAAGTTATAAATTGATGTCCTTTAATAACATTTATAATTAACTTTCTTTCAGGGCCAGCCGGGTGATAGGGGACAAGTAGGTTACCCAGGAAGGCAGGGTGAATTGGTAAGGACAGTTTAAAAATATTGTTTATGAATACATAATTTTTTTTCAGGATTTAAATTATTTTTTAAAAAGCCATTTTAAGAAAAAAAAAAAAGCTTATTTATTAACAGACTTTTTTAGGGAAAATATTAAAATGTAAAACTTAAGCATTTTGAGTTCAATTAAGTCTCAAATTTACTTGTCAGTCTCTCTATCATCAAATCAAATATAGAAACTTAACTGTTTTGGAAAGTTATTTGTTAGTAATCTGTGAAAATAATTTGTTAAGAAAAATATTGCATTTTTCAATAGAACTCATTGACTCTTTTCAGGGAGACTCTGGCGCTGATGGAGTAAATGGAATCCCTGGTCCTACTGGTGCTGTTGGCAATCCAGAGATGGTAAGTGGAGTTTACTAGAAATATGAAATTTTCATCAAAAAATATTTCAGAAGGTGTGATGATCCTTTGACAGCATTTGATATTTTTTTTAAGTTGAAAATGTTGAAAAAAGTTATAATGAGCCAGAAGCAATTACATTTTAAAATTTAAAAAAGCTTAATCTCCTAGTTTTAAAAAAAATCTGTCTATATAAGAGCATCAGAAATAAGTAATTTTACAGGCATGAGAACAAATAAAGTGTAATGTGAATGAAAGCAGCAGCAGCCTACACACCTATACATTTCTCTTTTCTCAGAGTGCTGATGAAGCTTACAGGTCCTACTACCCTGACAGGTTCAACAACAAGGCCGGTGGAAGTGCTTACCAACCAAACTACCTCCAGGCTCAAGTTGTAAGTCTGTGAGGCATCTTTATTAAGACAAGTGGGGCAATTTTAAAATGTGCTTGAAAGCTTCTCGTTAACCATCGTTTAAAAGTGTTGCCTGATGTGATATTTGTTTCCTGATGCTAAGTAGAAAATTTAAAAAAAACATGGTGTATTTGATGCCATAAAGCACATAATGAAAGGTGTAGCTTTTTATTAAAAATAATGAACTAATTCTGCAATAAAAATCTAAATAATCTTTGACAAAATTTAAAAAAAAACTGTCCTTTTAAGAAAATAGTCCCTTAAGTTGTTCTTATGAATTTCAGGGCCCCATGGGTCCACGTGGTGCTAGTGGAGCCCCTGGTCCACCTGGTACTCAAGGTCAGGTAGGCCTGAGAGGTGAGCCTGGTGACCCTGGACCACCCGTAAGTATACAGACATTTAGGGCTGTAAAAAAAATTTGAATCAAGTTGGATAGTTTATGTTAATGGATTGATATTCAAAATGAAAGAAGGAAATTAAATGCTGTTAAATTCTTTACTTAATTATTAAATAAGAAATATTTTGTGATGGCATTTTCTCTTCACAGAAAATGTTTTTAGGTATTTTGTATAAGCTTCAATAAAGAGTGTCATATACAGTGAGTTGATAAACTTATTATCGGAATCAAATTTGATGTACCATTTGTTTTCTTGATGTTTTGAGCGAATGTATGAATTATTAATCTTTTAGGGACCTAACGGCACACCTGGTCTCCCTGGGCCCCCTGGACCTCCAGGACCTGAGGTAAGATATATTTTAAAAATTGTGATGCAATTATCTGGTTGATTTTCTAGTTTATCTTAATTCATTCTGTCAAAAAAAGTAAAACTGATAAATATGCATTGAGTTTTTTTTTATATTGATAATGAAATTTTTAAAAAACAAAATTTTTCTACCTCTGATATCTTGGAACATCAAAGGTTATTGTGCGGTTGTAAAGATTTTGTTATGTTTTCACTTTCTGTAGGGTGACAGTGGCAGAAATGGTCAGCCTGGTTCTTCTGGTGCCCCTGGTCCTAGAGTAAGTTAGTTAAGCAATAATTAGTACCATCTTAAATTTCAACGCAACCTACTTATATACAACATCAAATACACTTTAAAAGGCCTAGGCTGTGCCTATATTAAATGAGTCAAAATTTAACTCAATCTAGACAATTTAGCTCAGATTTTCACTTTAAGCAATTTTATTTGATGATTTAAAAAGAAAATAATTTTTAAAAATTAAAAAATAGTATATTATTACTTTTTAATTACACTGTCAAGTATGCTTATGAGAAATTTTAAAGTTAGTGAATATTGAAATTTGATTTTAAATTATTTTTGTTTTAGGGGCCTGATGGTGCCCCCGGTCTTCCTGGTATTCCTGGACAAAAAGGTCACAGGGGCTTCAACGGCTTCCCTGGCAAGAGAGGAGCAGAAGGCCAATCTGGTGAACCCGTAAGTTTTTTTATTAGAAACAAGCAACAACACTGATTGGGGAAAAACAAGTTCAACGGTTAAAGTATTCCTAAAGTATATTCAAATTGAACAGTTGATGCTCAGAGATGAATCTGAGGTTTTTTTACTTTCATTTATGAAGCAAATCTTATTTGAGAAGTCTTCACAAGACGGAACAAACTGCCCAGCTTTATTTAAATAATCAATTTTTTGAAGAAAAATGTGAATCTCTTTAACAATTAAATTATTATTTTCTACAATCCTTAAGGGTGATGCCGGTCCACCTGGTGCACCCGGTCCTGTTGGACCCCAAGGAGCCAGAGGCCCCCCCGGAGAAAGGGGTGAGGATGGTTCAAGTGGCCCACAGGTAAGTTTGTAACATAAATTTTTTTTTTTCATTTATGAAAGGCTAGATATAATGTATCTAAAAACAAAAGAGTCACTGGAGATAAATGAAGATAACTTTCAACTGTTATGTACATGTTTTGAAATTCACCTCTCAATAGATCTTTGCAGCAAGGATGAATTTATAGCTCATAATTTAGTAGGCCTAACTTATATTTGGCACAAAAATTGATGGATTTTCCATGTTTTTGAAAATGGTGAGTTTGATTATTAGACAAAAGTGATACCAATACAAGCCAGGCTATTGAAGAAGATCAAATTCTTTCATCTGGAGACAATATTCCCTTTTTGTGCATTTTTAGTTTCAATGAGATTAGATAGGTTACTTGATAAAAAAATCTAGGTCGTAAACATCAAATTTAGCAAATTAATGTCATGGATGTATTTATTTTGACCTGGTTTACTGCTTCTACCCTCAAAACACTTAAGTTAATACATGTTGATATTGGTTCTGGCTGTGACATAATTTAACGTGGATGCTACAAATTTCACCTTGCAGTCAAATGGGTTTCTTCTGTCGTATAATGCCATTTGTATCATCTGTGGATTATTTTGCATCCAGGGTATCGGTGGTGTTAATGGCATGCCTGGACCCAATGGACCTCCAGGTCCAGTCGGCCCTACCGGACCTCCGGGTATTCCTGGTCAGCAAGGTCCCAAAGGAGAGGCAGGAGCTGCTGGAGCAAAGGGCTCTATTGGTCAACAGGGACCTCGTGGTGAGAATGGACAGGCGGGACAACCCGGAGAGCCTGGTCGTCAAGGATCTGTTGGTGTGCCCGGATCTCCTGGTGAGGAGGGCAGTTTGGTAAGTCAATTTAAATCCTTGTTTAGTTGAGCAGCACTGCTTCCCGCTTAAATATCTTTTTTGATAGAAATTGCTTAAAAATAGTTCAAGTCACAGTGATTATTTTTGAGTGCTTTAAGATAAGTAACCCACAAAATAGAATTTTAAAATTTTCAATAAAGGTCTTGCTTTACTCTTAATCAGACATTTACGATTATCTGCAAAAAATACTCAACAGCCTTTTAATGACTCGATTTTTTTTTTTAAACAATCCATAATAAAAACATAATTTAATTAAATATCACATAGCCTTGGGCTCTTGTTAAAAATATAAATTTAAGCAAAACCTTGTGAATTGAAATGTTTCTGTTTATCACAGGGTGACCCCGGCCCTGCTGGATCGCCTGGATTCCCTGGACCCCGTGGACCTCCCGGACTTTCTGGTTCTCCTGGTGCACCTGGTGCTAAGGGTGCCAGTGTGAGTCTTGAAATTAAGTTCTTGTTAAGTAGAATATGAAATAAAAATGTTTTGAATCTTGAAAGCATTTTGTGATAACCTTCTAATATAATAAAGTACTCCCTATTTGCATGTTATTACATTATTTCTTATATTTGACTGTCACAATGGTTCTTAAACATCAATCAAAAAAATATTCTTCATGTTTATTTTGAAGTGAAATTTTACAAATTATAATTTGAAATAGAACTTTAGTTCAGAAAAATCCTTCAAAACTGTCAAAATTATGGAATATTAAATAAAATTAATTCTCCAATTTTCTTTCCTCATTAACCAGGGTGACCCTGGTGTGAATGGTTTTAAAGGAGTACCTGGTGAGAAGGGAGGCCCTGGAGGTGTTGGTGATGTGGGTCAGCCTGGGCCACCTGGCCAAGCTGGAAGCAGAGTAGGTCAAAATAAAAAGTGAAAATAGTGTATATTTGTAAAATACATTTTTTTTTTTCATTTATGAAAGGCTAGATATCATTTCACCATGTAATGAAAACATCAAATACTCACTATTTCTATGCAATTATTAAATAACATTTCTAAACTTAATATTGTTCTTTCCATTTTAGTTCACCTTTTTTTTTTTATTTTATTTAATGAATGAATGAATTCATTTTTTTGAGTTAAGCCTCCATGTCATCGTGACGAAAAAAAAACAACATAAAGCTTTTCACATCACCCCATTTCATGTGCTTTAAATTAGTCATGAATAGATTTCGCCCCCCCCCCCTCCCATGCATGAGCTATAAATTAGTAATGGACAAACCTTGCCGATATTAGTAAAGATTCACATAAGTTTTTTAACATGTAACATTAATGGTTAAAAAAACAACATAAAGCTTTTCCCATCCCCCCATTTACTTTGCTTTAAATTATTCATTAATAAATTTCCCCCCCCCCCCCCTCCCATGCATGAGCTATAAATTAGTAATGGACAAACCTTGCCGATATTAGTAAAGATTCACATAAGTTTTTTAACATGTAACATTAATGGTTTTATTCTCTAAATGACAGGGAGAGAGGGGTGCCCCCGGACCTTCAGGAGCAGTTGGACTTCAAGGAGAAAGGGTATGTTCATAAATGAATTGTTTGTGTCTTTACATTTAACTCATAAAATAATATTTATTTTTAAAAAATTTATCGCAATTGTGTACCCTGCTTTTGTCTTTTCTTTTGACTCCCGTGAGCCAATTTTACTGGCTCTCTCATTGTACCGGCTTGCCGATTTTCCATTTCTGTCCCATAAACAGACTTTACAAGCTTGGTATAACATTTAAGCCAAAAAAAATTTCATATCAATTGCAATGGATGCTAGTATTAGTTTATGTAAAATTCTAAAATTTACCTTCATGTAAAATTCTATCACAGCCTTTAATAAATCGTTATTATTTTATAGGTGATATTTCCTGGATTCTTGTTTTTTAAATAATCCTTTTTTGCAGGGAGTCCCTGGTGCTCGAGGTCTTCCAGGACCCCCAGGTTCTTCTGGCCCTAAGGGAGCAGATGGTGTTGATGGTGAGAGAGGACCCAGAGGTGAATCTGGTGCCACTGTAAGTACTATTATGTTTATTAGTTATATTAAAAGCCTGCATAAATCAGTTGTTTTATATTTTAATATTAACCATTTAAAGAATTTTTTTTCTTTTTTCAATCTTGATAAAAGAACTAGATTAATTTTCAGTTTCAGTATTAAATTAGCTTTCAGTTTTAGTATTAAGTAGTCATGACAGAAGACATGAATTAAATCATAGAAATGCCTATTCTCTTCTTTGAGAACCTGATGCATAAATCATAACACTTCATAGGCTTTTCCCCTATATTTCCTAGGGTGAGGTAGGCAGACCTGGCCCCCCTGGTGCTAATGGTGAAGGTGTAAGTATTCATTTATTTAAAAATGTAGTAGCCCTGATTAATGTACCACATTATAGGAAAACTACATTTTAATTAATTAGTAAAGTGATATATTCAATTTCAAATAATGAGAGAGCATTGTTTTTCGTCCTCATCTAACTTTTAATTTTTAAGTTAAATCTTAGAGGACGCTAATATTGTCACCGCAAAATGTATTTAAAAAAATATTTTAAATGTCAAAAGTGTTACATTGTAAAACAGAATTTCCTGGCCAAGGATTGTTCTTGCGTGCTAAGATTTAAATTACAACTTAGTACATCAAATATTTCTTTAATCTTCATTTTATTTTCAGGGACCCCCAGGACCTGTTGGCCCCGATGGAGCAAAAGGCCCACCTGGACCAGCTGTAAGTAAAGCTGTTGCATAAACATATGTAAAAACATATATAATTCTTAATTATAAAATTATAATTTTTTAAAAAAATTAATGAGTAGATTTTAGTTAGTTTATTGTTTCAAAAATTTATGTAGATATTTGAGATGGTTTTATTAAAGAAAACCAATCTGATTGTTTAAAAAAGGATGTCCAGTTTTGCAAGTAATCAAAACATTTTTTATTGTTATATTTTTTTTGTATCTACAGCACTCATCAATATTGTGTTAACAATTAAAAAAGTAATAATTCTTAAACATAAAAACTCATCTATCATTTCCAGGGACCTGCTGGATCTGATGGTCGCCCTGGTGAACTGGGACCCCCTGGTCAACCAGGCCCAACTGGGCAACAAGGTGCTCAAGGACCACAAGGAGAACGAGTAAGCTCATTGACTGCCTGCTGAAAAGAAATCTTAAGTCTCAAGACACTTTATTATTCAATAATTCACCAAGCTCAAGTTTGGGTACTTATCCATTAGTGTTCTAATGAATTTTGAATTAACTTGCTTAAAATTTGATGCTGGCTGTACATATTTATATATCTGTGTTGTAATATAGGGCTCACCTGGCAAAGATGGTCAAGCTGGAGGCCCTGGACAGAGAGGCCCCCCTGGAGATGCAGGTTCCACAGGAGAAAGAGGACCCACAGGTGCTCCTGGAGCCGAGGTTTGTACCCCTCGTTGTATCAGTGCTGCGTTTGCCCTGATGGTGGCGACCATTCCCTTTGTAAACTTCATCTGAAGAATCTATCATGATTGTAATAAAACAAATTGTGTACTATATCTGAAGAACGTCCACATTTTAAATACACAGGGTGAACCTGGAGTACCAGGATCAACTGGACCTCGAGGACCTATCGGCTTCCAGGGTCCACCTGGTTTACAGGGCCCAACCGGAGAATCAGGCAGAGATGGTGAACCTGGCGGACCTGGTGATGTTGGAGGCGTCGGACGACCTGGTTTTGCTGTAAGTAGATCATGAAAAATACAGTGTTAACAAATGATGGTATGTGATCCTGTGAGAGGGGGAGGCAGGGTTCCCAAGTCAGCAGCCACAGAAAACATAACTTTCTAGCCTCGACAAGGCTGACGTAAACATAACTTTCTAGCCTCGACAAGGCTGACGTAAACATAACTTTCTGGCCTCGACAAGGCTGACGTAAACATAACTTTCTAGCCTCGACAAGGCTGACGTAAACATAACTTTCTAGCCTCGACAAGGCTGACGTAAACATAACTTTCTAGCCTCGACAAGGCTGACGTAAACATAACTTTCTAGCCTCGACAAGGCTGACGTATAATAATCTAGCACAAGAAGTTTTAAAGGTCAGTTCAGGTTGTCTTTATTGTCTGGCTTCACAGGAAATGTAGTCATGGGCGGCAAAACAAAAAAATACCCATGAAATAAAATATGTTTTCCTTATGCGCTCTATTTATTGTTTAATACAAAGTTGTCAATTTGTCTTGCAGTAAATTCTTTGTTTAGCCATGGCTACTTTTAGTTTTTGGTGGATCCTTAGTTTCATTCTATGTTGAATAAATGTTATTTATCTATTTTCAGGGGGAACGGGGTTTCCCCGGCCCACGAGGAACACCTGGTCCAGCAGGAGACCTTGGTCTACCCGGAGGAGTTGGACCTCAAGGCCCAGCAGGCCCACGGGTCAGTTGCGTCATTTTGCTGTCTTCCTGAGTTCATCCGTCTTTCTTTCTCTCTCTGAATACCTGGGGAAAACTTTGGCAAGTCTTTGTGAACAACCGTTGCTCCTTATTGGTGGCTACGAGCAGTTGTCTCAAACTTGACCTGGTGTGATGATGGACCCACTCCATGAACCCTGTTTTGGAAAACCCCATTACAGATTGAACACCATTTTACACACATATTGTTTAACACTTTGTCTCCTCACAATTTCCAACACAGTATTGATAAATTAATGTCAAAATCCATCAAAATCAGTGTCATAGTCCATCTTTTTTTTCCCCCCATCACTCATCCAGTCCACATTTGAGCAACCGCAAGGCTACATCACCTCTGCTGCCTGTTAAATGTTTCTGTAGAGTCGTCTTCAAGGAGTCTCATTTCTATCCTGCAGATATTTTTTTTTCATGTTACTGTCATGGGAGTTCATTAATGGGTCAATGTTGTTTTCATCGACAGGGTAGACCAGGAGACGCTGGTGTCCAAGGAGACGTCGGCCCCGCCGGCCCCTTTGTAAGTTTTTGTTGTTTAATCTTAAAAAATAAGTTCTACAACTCTAGCTTAAAATTTGAAGTTTTCAACGGCTCATGCATGATCTATAAATAGCAATTGAAAATGATCTGGTTTTCTGGAGGGTCAGCTGTTCTTTAAAATGTGATAATTTAAACCAAGCTGCACAAATACCTGTTAAAATTTAAGTTTAACCCCAAAAAAAAAACAACACATACATAAAATGAAACAAATCCAGGCCATTTGTTTGAAATCCCATTTGATGTTTTAAACTTTTTGCAGGGACCACCTGGTGAGCGAGGACCTGCAGGTGAACCTGGGGACAAGGGAGAATCCGTAAGAAAAATTTTTATTTTGGGTTTTAGGTTTGTCGGTTTGTATTTTGGTGTGGTGAAAGTTCATACATTTAGAAAAAAAAAATTGTATTTACACTATTTAAGGTTTATGTTTTTATTCCTGAGTGTAGAAAATTGTTTTTGTTCTATGTTGAATATCATTTAAGCAATCAAGGATTTGGATTTTTTTATTTTTAAATGTGTGGATTAAAAAAAAAAAAAAAAAAATGTTTAAGGAAAAGGAGGGCCATTAACCCAGTTGTTACAAACATTTTGGAATTGTACAAAAATTATAATTTAAGGGAGAACTTGGCCCCCCTGGACCTAGCAATAAAGGATTTGGATTTTTTTATTTTTAAATGGGTGGTTTAAAAAAAAAAAAAAAAAAATGTTTAAGGCAAAGGAGTGCCATTAACCCAGTTGTTACAATCATTTTGAAATGTTACAAAAATTATAATTTAAGGGAGAACTTGGCCCACCTGGACCTAATGGTGCACAAGGGAGACCAGGCAAACAGGGTGACCGTGGTCCTCCAGGTGGTGCTGGTCAAGCTGGTCCACCCGCTGATAAGGGATTACCTGGTGATGCAGGTACAGATAATATTTTTTTATCTTAAAATTTCATACACTTTAAAAATAAGAGTAAAAAAAGAGCTCCTCCTCTACTTCTGTGGTGTAGAAGAAATTCCCCTAATCTTAATCAGCTCTCTGCTGCTTTTTTCTCATCTTGAAGATATGATCCCCTAAATCAGGAACATAAGCTGCTCAGTTATCAAAAGTTACAAGCACAAAGGAAGAAAACATGTTCATTGGAATAAACAAAATGTGTTTAAATACTGGAACTAATAGCGAAGATCAGAGAGAAAAATATTAGATGATTTGTGTGTGTGCACATTCAGCTCTCTTCTTGCAAGTGGAATCAATGCATTGTGTTCACTTTTTAACTCTTGAATGGCAAGAGCTGAGCAATACTTTAAATTATTCCAGTACAAATATTGAGGGACTGCTTCCTGCAATTATGGCTTTTTTTTTTTTTTTTTTTTTAAGGATCTTTA